>JASFAT010002914.1:0-11356 GCA_031353405.1 Baronia brevicornis
TATCTTCCTGTACTGTATATCTAATGTATGATATCTTCAATAAATATATTTTGACTACAATTTGATTCAATTATTGGTAGTTTTTTTCCAGATAGTTTCTTTTTTTGCAGTATCTATGAGTATATTAACCATATAAGGGTGGTAACATTTTACATTGTATAAGGGTAACATTTTCCTTCGAAACAGATATGGTAAAAAAAAAACAGTTTATAGACAATATTATGCTATAGTCCAGCGGTTTTCAACCACCGTGTCGCAAGCCCCTGTCAAGTGTGTCGCGAGGTTTACAAATACGATATTTATTTATTTTTTAAAAAATAGGTTTAATAGATTAATGATATATAATTTTATAAATTTACCTATACTATTCACTTCAACTATCAAAAATTTTGCACGTAAGGGTGTTGCGAATTTGTAGAGTATAATAGTGCGTCACTGAGTAAAGGGGTTGAGAACCGCTGCCCTAGTCGATTCTTGTATAGTCTATGTAAAGCAAATGCTCCTAATCAGTATCCACCTTATACTATTTATATATCACTGTAACATGAAATTCAAACAACAACTATCACCAAATCAGGACAAAATTGTTGATGGCATGTTATAAGTAATATTGCTAAATATTTCAAAGATATATATTAACGTCCGTTCCTCCAGAAACTCTATCTACTACTAGCAGAGTTGACTCAACCTGTCTATCAGTACTTCCTTATGGCATCTACGCTGTGTGGCTACAGAAGTTATCCCCTCATACTCTGATAAAATTATATGTTATAATAAATATTTGCAGTGTACAAAGTACAAACATTCTTTCTTTCGGTACAATATTTATTTTTATTTCTTAAACGCAATGTAGCTAACCCTTGTTATTTTAAAACGATTTATTAATTTGCGATATTTATTTATTAATTTACGAGTATATATTACATATATAATAATATCATATGGTCTCCGAATGGGGGGGGGGGGGGTGCGCGCTAACAAGGTATTGTGCCCCGGGCGCGAGTTAAGCTCGCTACGCCACTGCCAAAATAGCACGGATGATTTCGCCAATGTCGCGTAGAAGAGAGAAGACACGAAGGAGATTAATCAGTTAATTTATTTAATGAATGAAAACGCATGTGTTTACGCTTTGACATTTAGCGCTGAACGTCAAATTACGACGACAAGGAAGCGAGCTATTTTAATAAGTTTCAAATTTATAATAATAACAACTGGAGTTCTACGTTTGAATGTTTTTCGTTACAAATGAACTAGGTAGAGAACAAGATACAGTGACACGTGTGACCTTTGAGTGTGTGAATATTTTAACATACCGTTAAAGTAGCGAATTCTATGAATTTCCGGGTTTTGTATTTTCGACACAAAATTACGGAATTCTACTGATAATTACCACAGAATGTTTATTTTGTAATATGCATCGTTAAGTAAAGATCGTTTTAATATATCAACGCGAAAAACAGAGCTGTATTGACACAGATGTCAACAATTTTTTTATTACATATTCGGATCAGGAATTTTTTTTTTAATATATTTCCCACTACTGAGCACAGATCTCTCCATTTCTGGAGCAACGGACGTTCAACCACCACGCTTGTCCAATGCAGATTGGCGGGGTTACCAGACTCGGAATAAATATTTGTAATCCATACTTATATTTAATCCGATACGGGAATCGAACCCATTGACTCCGCGAACGGAGGGCTCCGCCACTGAGCTAATTGATCGTCCAGGAGAAAATACTGCGTCGAATTATCCAAGTCTCAGCACAGCATTGAAACTGACTTTTTCTTTTCTTTGATGGTAACTATAATAGTTATAAATATTATGCCAGTGTCAAGTAAATTACAATGACATCAAATCTTTTGAAATGTCACGTTACGTCAGCTTGTCACATTACGTGTTGATAAAATGGTGGCTATTCTACCAAAACCTTCTATGGACATTTTCTGTCAACTTAAAAAGTCACGATACACGCATTTATTTCACATCACTTCACTGATACACTTTAATCGAACTATATTGTTTAATACGCCACCATTATTAAGCAATATAACTGATAATAATATAAGATCATAAAAATGAAATAGAAACACAACGTCACTGATGAAAGTCGGCGGGAAAAATCCAACTGACTGTTTTTGAGTGATCAGATGCAAATTTTACAGAAATATTAAGTTCTTTTCGTCTCTGGTAATAAGGTTGGTTTCATTTTGCGTTTTACTATATTTTCGCTATTATATAATATATAATAATTCCATGACATGATTTTATATCCACGCTAAGATGTTGATAAAGTTCTTAGCGTGTAAGGTTGTAAAATTAAAATTTTACAACCTATTGAGTTATTTATAAAATAAATTACTTGACTATTTTATACCTAGCTGTAATCATTACTTTTAGCAAAGGACCGCAGAGTAAACGAAATAGAAATAAAATATTAAGTTCAATATATAAGTAAAACTGGAACGAAAACGAAAATTGAATAAATATTAGAGGATAAGCATTAGAAGTAATTCTAATTTAAAAATCGAAAACCACTAACCAGTGCAGGCTGTACTTATTCGTATCTACGGGGCCACCAATTCTAAATTGTAGTTAGGTAGGTACTGAATGAATTTTTAGAGCCTTGTTTAAGGTATGATCAAGGGTATTTGTAGACATTTGATGGCATCCCAGGGCAATGTTCCTAAACTACTTAATTGATCTAGTCCGCAACAAATTGACTTTGAAACGCCAACAATTTAACAACAGGCAATAGATTAAAAACTGAGCGTTTTAGAAAAACGCTCAGTTTTTAATCTATATCTAAGTTTTTGAAGGCCTTCTCCATGGCTTTTTCTCGTTTTTTGTCCGGCAACGCTGCGATCCTTTGCTCCTCTTCGGCCCTAAAGTAGGGTTCCAACGATCGGAGCGTTTGCATGCACCTGTTATGTAACGTCTGGGTGTCTGGGAGCATGCCCCCGTAGTCCGGTGGAAGTGCTGATCGGGAGACGACTGTCTCGTAGAACTTCTCCAGATCTTCGTTTTTATGGTGGAATTTCAGCTGAAATTAAACGGGTGACATAGATAAATATGGGCGATGTTTAGATTTGTATATACTTCTTATGTGTATTTATTATAAATAGTAAATATTTATAGTGGTAGAGCCACGTTGCAGACGAATACTTTGTCAAGAATGGCACAGTATTCGTCTGTAGCATGAAAACCGGCGCCTGAGTGGTAGCTCAGCTACCGCGCTTCGTACGATGAGCGGCCAGAGTTCCGGAGGCCCAAAACCCAACCCCTCCCACTCCCATAATGTCACTTTCCTTAAAGGTCGGCGACGCTTCCGCACTGCCTATGGTGCTGCGGATGTCTATGGCCGGCGTTGATTGGTTTCCATCAGGTGACACGCCTGCTCGTTTGCCTTCCTATCCCATAAAAAAAATTGAACGGAGACCGGATGGAAGCTGGAGAGCTGGAGAGTCCTATATAGCACACTAGACAATGGCATCGCATGGCAATGATCCCCAACCTGAATGAGCTTCGGGCAGGCAGGTCTCCTCCAGAAATGGAGAGGCTCATGCTCAGCAGTGGGACATATATGGGCTGTTAAAAAAAATGTTTTTGTCTGTAGGAGCTCACGTCTGGCAGCCATATTGTTAGCACTGGAAGAACACAAGTATCGAAGAGTTTCGTTTTTATATACATTTTTGTTTCCTTGCTTTTCATGACTTCCTTTATTGACTAGTACTTTTTCCACGCATTTCCTATTCTTGTGTTTTATTCTTCGTCTTGGGATCGGATACGATTCCCTGTCTTATCCGATCCCAAGAATTCAGTCGTAAGGAACAAGACCAAACTTAAATATCACTTATACCATAAGGAATGGCGTTGGACAGGACATACTCTTCGAGGAGAAAGGAAATGGAGTAGGACAATCGCCTGGTTCTCAGATGAATTTTTTCATTCATCACATAGAATCATATCTATAATGGACTCACCATGTCGAAAAACTTTTTGTCCATGAACGGTCTTATGAGCAGCATCAACTTATCCAGCACGGGCTCTGTGTTGAAGACATGTATCGCCTTCATGCGCACCGGCATTGCTTCCTGGACGTACTGGAAGAACTTACGAATGGACCTGCAAAGGAAGACATCATTTAATTTAAAATAAATGGTCGCCAATTACGATTTATTTTTAAAACTAATAGAAGCAGCGCTAGATTTGCTGCGTTTCGTGGTAGCTTGAAATACACCGCAACTATGTGTTGTAACAACTTGCCACCACCTACCTCTTCGTAATTTGCATATTATAAATATATTTAAAAAAAAATACAAAAATCTAATTTTAAGTATGCAATCAGGCACTTGTTCTTTCGGTTGCGGTGGATTTATTACGTGACTTAGTTGTTTTTAATTTTATTGTATTGTATGTGTATTTATGAGTACATGAGTATGAGTAGTGTATATATATATATATATATATATATATATATATATATATATATATATATATATATATATATATATATATATATATATATATATATATATATATATATATATATATATATATATATATATATATATATATATATATATGTGTGTGTATGTCAGTATGAATGTCGTCATTGTCGTCCGCGATCTGACCACGTTGATTCTTGCTAAAAACCATCCCTAGGTGCTCCAATAGAACGTCTGGCATATGCTGAGCAATAAAGTTTTGTTTATTTATTTGTATATTATAATATTAAGGTTTTAATTTAGAATAGAATAGAATAGAAAAACTTTATTTATGACACTATTTTTTACAATTACTAAAATTAAATCCTTAATAATATTCTATATACAAAAAAAAATCACAAAACAAAAAGAAAATAATTTTAATCTAACGAGTGTCATAAAATGGTTCTTGCTCAGCATATGTCGGGCGCACTATTGGAGCACCCGGCGCTGGTTTTCAGCAAGAACCAACGTGGTCAGATCGCGGACCACAGTGACGACATTCATACTGACACACTCGTACATACAAATACATCCATATATATAACTACTCATACTCATATACACATACACACATTTAGGTTATTGTAAAAAAAAAGTTGTCATAAATAAAGTTATTTCTCTTTCTTTTTTTATAGATCATTTTCTAAGAATCGGTTTCCCCACTTAACCAATCGCAAAGTTTTTAAATCGCTAAATATTTTGTAATAATAGGAAAAAACTAGAGATAGGATTTTTAAACTAATTCGGCCATGGAGGTCTGAGGTATCGATCATTATGGTTCTCTTGCCGAAAATAGTCTGGGAATCCCTTATCTTAGGTCTAATTAGATCGTAAGTTTGTTTTCTCGATAGGACTATTGTTGTGAACCGTTGCTTAGCGCAAATGTTTTTTATGAGTTAAGCTAGCACACCGCGAACGCCATATAAAACCTCCAATATTGTTATTGTATTTTTTTGTAAAATCAATCGTAAACAATTTATTATTAACTCGGAAAAAAATGTTGAAATATGATTTCGATAAATGTCACCATTTGTCTCGATCAAAATTATTCCATTAGGACACATTATAGGTATAGCGAATGAAGTGAGTCCTCCTTTTTTATTTGCATAATGTGAGGTGTAACAAGATGAAAAATGACATTTAAAAGCTCCATCACATCGCCACTCATGGTGTACAAATGTCAGTAATTATTTATTTAATTTTTTACTATGTTAACTCTAAATGAATTATATACACGTATATATAAATTCATAAGTCACTTATGGTTACGAAGCATTCAACTATTTTGATATTCGTATCAATGAGATACTTTTTTTATGGGATAGGAAGGCAAACGAGCAGCTGTGTCACCTGATAAAAGCAATCAACATCCGCAGTGGTATGGGCAGAAGCGTTGCCGGCCTTTAAGTGTCATTATGGGAGGGGAAGGGAGGGTTGGGCCACGGCCCATTTATGTTACACACAAATGTATGTATATCGCGTTGGTTGCGGACCTGACGCGATATTACGTATTAGGCAGTCAAACGGTTACAAAAATTTCTAATAATAATAAATAAAATAAAAATACTACTTGAATACTGTGCAAAAGCATGAAATTCATGTGACGTAATTTATGGATGGCTCCTAACTATTAAATCTTCCGAACTCGAACACATTTTTCTTTTCACAGCATAGATACTCAAAGGACTTTGCGTACAAAGTTATTAAAGAAAGAAATAAACTCTCAAGGAGTCCTTTGCGGACAAATAACAAGTTACCTACTGGCGGATATAAGGAAAATCTTTATAGCAACAAAACACATCACTTAAGAATAAGGTTAACTATCGTTGTACAAAGACCAGTATTATTTACAGCCGTCAAGAAAATACTTGTTTATACGTAGGGTTACCATCTACGAGAATATTTTTCCAGGATTTATGCTACTTACTGGTTAACTACTTATGATTTAATTTATTATATAAAATAATACATTTGTATATTGACTCTCCAAAACTGCTATCTCTTTTAAATTTTAACACCTGCATCAGAACACGAAATCCCTATAAAACGTTTAGTATTAGATCTTATCCAAACAATATATCCCATGGTACGCATTTGTCGCCTATACAATAATATATCCATTGACAACGGTACAGAAACGATCGATATTTTCAATATCAAAATACATCAATTAAAGCGATCGCTCCGTGATATCTTTGGCAGCCGATAGATCACAAAATTATAGTTATTCTTCTTTTTTTAAATTTCTTATTTTATTTTTTAATTTAATTTCATCTGTTCAATTTTATAATATTTTATTATTCCATAAGTAACCCTATTGTCAAAATGTAGCCATGCTGTGCGCAAATTTAAAGAGTTATAGTCCGGGCGTTGTTAAGTTTATATAATATCGTATTCTTTAAGACTGTAACTTGTTTTTGTGCCTAATAAATAAAATAAAATAAAATAAATTCTTTATTTTTTAATGTGAAAATTTATGTAGCACTGTTGTGATTCAAAACATGATGAAAGGAAAAAGCTACACTAAAAAGAGACACACACATTACATATAGGATATACACACGCTATAGGATTCGTCCTGCGAGAGAATGAGATAGAATACGAAAGGTAAAATACCGCCTGTGAACTGTATTATTTTTTTAAGTGAAACGAAAAAAAATACTAAAAAGAGATAAACACATTCAGTTATGGGATTTATCCTGCGTGAGAATGAGATAGAATACTGAAGCTTTCACTTGGACCGCGTGTGAACTGCACACATGTATTTTTTTTTTAAATATGAAGGAATATTAACTGAATTCCAGTCTACTAATCCAACTAAACTTTAAGTATTTCTTTATCCTCATAATGCATGTGTTAACAAATTTTAATTATGTTATAAAATGACTGCGACATGGTTCGCCACCCGTCACGTCCTGATTCCCACAAGGGCGAGAAGCGAATAACGGAGAGCCGTTTTGCTACGATAAATGTGAGAGGAAGGATGGATGAAAAGATGGATGAGTGTGAAGAAAGCAAGGAAGGTGTGCCGGGATCGTAGCGGACGGAGGTCTGTGAACTCTACCTACCGCTACGGGAAACAGACGTGACTATATGTATGTGTGTGTAAGGAATAGTTCGAAGATACGACCTTATGACCTTGAATCGTAAGCCCGATCCTCACCAAATTACCTAATTTAACACTAAACCGGGTATAATTTAGTGAGGATAGGGAGTAATAGGTATTACTCCTTCAAATTTAAATATGTTGCTGGAATTTGTGTGTGTCTATTGTAACTTGAAAACACTGCATACAAGTTCTCCCCCAATCATATCTTAAAAATCGTTCCATATGATAAATAAGGATTCGAGGACACGTAGGGCAATGAAATATTGGATATATTCTGTTCAGTTGACATTTATCCAATTGACTAATGAAGTCAGGCGTATAGTAGACTCTACGGAAGACAATCGTCAAGTTGTCAACAACCTTTAGTAGTTTTTCGGTAAGATTTAGTTTAAGTTCCCCGCAAAACCACATCTTCCAGTAAGAAACACACATTATTATTTTTCTATTTTTGTTTGCTTGTCGCGGATCTTAGCTGAGTAAAAATTATGACTGCCCACATATTTATCCAGTTTCTATTATAATAAACGCGATACGCGGAACCTAATGTGCACAATAGTTCTGCTCAATCGCGAACAGTTGGTGACCCTAATTTTCAAGGTGGTTCGAGCATTCACTGCGTAATTGCCTTTATTTGTGTATAAATATATTTGTGAATAATATGACGTACTATGAGTTATAGAAGGACCAATGTTTGGATGGATGGTTTCAAAAAGAACAAATAATATTCCTTGGTTGTTCTCTCTCTCGAATCGTTGGGTTTATATTTAAAACACTTTAAATAATTTAGAAATAAACTATATTACAAGTTATAGATTTCACTTGCGATATAACACCGTAGGTTATGGGATAAGAAGGCAAACGAGCAAGCGTGTCGCCAGGTATGCAATAAACGCTACCTATAGACATCTGCGATACCAAAAGCATATTACAGCGTCGCAGGCCATTGAGAAATATCGTCGGCCATTGAGAAATATCGTCGGCCTTGAGAAATATCGCCGGCCTTTGACAAATATCGTCGGCCTAATTACCAGAATTCGTAACTCCTTTTCACTTTATCTCACTTTTCACATTTGATGCCATTTAACGGATAATGATAAAACCTATCAGATAGAGTAATTTCTATTCTCGCTAAAACTCGAGAACGACTGGACCGATTTGGCTTATTTTGGTTTTGAATTATTTTTGGAAGTCCAGGGAAGGTTTAAAAGGTGAGTAAATATAATAAAAACATTCTGCAATTATCGTTCAGCTTTTTTATTTATTGATTTTGAGGCGGTACGAAGTTTGCCGGGTCCGCTAGTGTAAATGTATAAAATGTAATCATGGATTTACGAACATTTTTGACGTGAAACATCTTATCGCGGGATATGGGAGTGAAATCGTAAGCCGAAATGTCGTCTCGGTTCAGGCTACGCTCCCTTCCGCTCGACTCTATACAGAGTCACTTACACGTGGCCGTGAGCATACGGTAGAGACCGAGACGTTGTCAATGTTTCACATCTACCAAGCGTCCTATGATGCATCACTATGTTCCTGGTAATTTACCCGACGATATATGGGCTTGTTTTTGAAGGTTCCAAAGTCGTTCCACATACAAAACACAGCTTGAAAACTCTGAGAACAGGTTTATCAAAGCTGGCTAAGACATTGACAAAATGAACCTGAATGAACCTATTTTTTGTGAAGCCATTATAATAAATAATAAGTTTGAATTTTATTATAATTCATCAAGTCATGCTTCGTGAATACTCCATTTTATTCTTTTTTTATCCTTGTGTGTTTTATTATTTGTGTAAATCCACGCAAACTCCACTCCCCAACCACTGTCACCAACACCAATCACACACCACCACTTTTACATCATGTATACGACACGTGTTCCGCCTCGACACGAAGCATCATCAAATATAGTACACTCTATGGAAGACTATCGTAGTTGGCAAAAGAGTGTTGCTGTCGGCCGTTTTTCGGTAAGATGTTGGGTTCACAGGACTTAACGGTTGTCCTCTGTAGAATCCTCTTCTTCTTCTATGTCGTCATGCTGTTGTCAGAGCAGTCGTCGTCGTTATTAATAGTTGTGGCCTGTTAAACGAGACGCCGCTATTCATCCCCCACGGCTGCCTTCTTCATGCATTCATGTAGGGGAGCTATTAAGAGCGGTCTTCATCTGGTCCGTCCGTAGAATCCTACTATATCTAATGATGCCTAGTCTTGAGATGAAACACGTGTCGTGTGCAATGTGGAAAATTGGTGTTGTGTGTTTTTGGTGTTGTTGATAGTGGTTGCGAGGTGGAGAGTAGCTGACGGCCGTTTTTTCGCTAAGATTTACATTAAGTTCCTCATAAATCCACTTCCTCCAATAAAAACACAAAAACACACACGTTATTATTTTTTTCTGCTTTTGTTTCCTTGTCGCGTATTTTAGCCAAGTAAAAGTTCTGACTGTCCACATAATGGAGCTACTATAATAAACGGTAAGTACTACGAAGGTCGTTGCATAAATATTTACAGTGACCAAAAGTGTTTAGCGTAAATTCAAATACGTGCGTATTTGAATTTACGTCACCTTCTTGCTTAGCGAGCTGACAATCGTTGTAAATATCACGTATTACTGAGTGACAAATATGTCATGTGGCGAAATAAAAATGTCGTTTGCCTGTCAAATTAAAAAAAAATATTGTATCGATAGGCAAAAGAATTTTCCCGCCAATTTACATAAGTGATGTGTTTTTATTTTATTTTCATAATCTTGTTATTTTCAAATATTATATATTGTTCAATTGTGGTGGTGTATTATACAATATAGTTCGGTTAAGGCGTATAATTGAAGTAATATGAAATAAATGCGTGTAGCGTGACTTTTTAAGTTAACTGAAAGAGTTCGATAGAACGGCTATCTTTTTTTCAAGATGTATATGCTCGTTCGCCTATCTATCTCATAAGAACAAAAGTGACTCCAAATTGTCTTTGCTCTCAATGTTTTTTATTCTTAGTGTTTTTGTTAATTTTTTTTTATTTTATTTGTGACATTTACAGGTGAAGTTGGAGCATAGTAGGTCTCACTAGGCAGGCCCGTGCTGACCTTCCGATTTGGTCATTATTCAAATTTGGAATACATATACATACATACACACACACACGCATATATGTATGTATGTATATATATATATATATATATATATATATATATATATATATATATACACAATGAAATAACATAAGTGCTAGCAAGTGATACTGGCCTGTAAAAAACATGTCGATTTGGTTACTAAGTAATTTTATCCATTTTTTTACTTTTCCTTTTTTATTTTTACATGTCTTGCCCAGAAATGACCTCGGGAATTCATTATATACTTTTGGGCCAATGTAATAAAAAAGCGGCTACCTAATGTGGTTATATATATATATGTGAATTTTTGTTTTTATATATGTATTTTTGTTCTTGTGTTTTTGTTAATATATGTGTATAACCGTTCTTATGTACAGAATGTCCCAGAACTCAACGTCAAGCTGAGACGGGGTGGCTGATTGTAACCATCGTGAGAAAAATCAGAAAAAAAATATATCCCCTGCAGTTTGAAAATTATGGGCATTTAAGAAAAACCTAGAAATTTGGTCAAATTGTAACCATTTTTCGGTTATTGTGGTTAATTTTTATTATTTTTGTTTATTTAAACTTTGGAACCGTCACCCCGTTTCGGCTTGATGTTGAGTTCTGGGACACCCTGTATTACGTAAGCCAAATGCTACAGTTACA
>JASFAT010002218.1:0-88215 GCA_031353405.1 Baronia brevicornis
TCATTAAAATTATAATTTATTATTACATTTATATATCACTTTTTACTTTAAACTATATATTTATCTATTATATATATATATTTGATCGACTCTTTAAAGCAAAAAAGTCTTGAATATTATAAATATTGGCATCTATTAGCCATTTATGTAATCTTTTTTTAAATAAAGTTGCGTTCAATTCTTTTAATTCATAAGGTATATTATTGTAAATGCGTATACACATGAACAGGCAACTATTTATATATTTGTTGAGTCTGGGGTGATCATCCAACACTAATATTCGAGGATCACGCCGAGAAAGACCAGCGTTATCATTGGTTGTTTTAAATAGTTCTTGATGCCTCGATACAAATACACATATACACACACTTCATATATATAGAGAGTTGACAATGGTAGTAGGCCAAGCTTCTTGAATACTGGCTGACACGATTCCTGTGGTTGAAGACCATAAATTGCCCTAATACATTTTTTTGTGCTACAAACGCCCTATTTTGTTGAGTGCTATTTCCCCACATTATTAATCCATATCGCAATGTTGACGCAACGTACGCATGATAGCATATAAGAGATGTTTTTATGTTAGTTATGTTTTTGACTTGTCTAAGGGCATATATTATTTTTATAATCATATTTAATAGTCATGATTTCAGTTTAGGCACATATTATTAAAACAATGGGAAATCTTAGTTTTTATTTCCGTTTTAGAACATCAGAAAATATTAGAGATTGGTTACTTGGGAAAAAAAATTTTGACAAGTCACTGCAACTAGTGATAAAATAGTTGTTTTAAAAATCTGTCGTTTAAATTATGCTATTTCATATCAAATTGGTTGAAAAAATCCTTGTAAATATTTGAGAAACCTGACGTCTTTACTTGAATTTTTGCTACTTCTTGCGACAAAAATCATATTTAAACCAAAAAAAATATCACGAAATTGGCCGTATATTCTTTGACCTATGCTCGTAAGGAACAACGAACAAAGTTGCAATGACAGCAGTTTGGGGAAAACGGTTTCCGTTGAGCGTTAACTTTTGAATTTTTATACGTATTAGTCGTTTTCTTTTTGCAAATACGACTGTTCTTTGTATAGTGTTATAGATACCCATCGGAAAAGTTCCGCAATGGCTGAATTTCGCACTCCGGTTAAAAAAGTTTTGGAAAACGACAAAATGTCTATTCCGCCTTCTCCTTTTTTACAACATTTGGGCTATGGAACTGGTGTGTATGAGCCTATTTATTACAGAACTGTTATTATCATAAAAGTAAACTTTAAAATAATAGTTTACTTTAAAATTCTAAGTTCTTCAATTGTGGGTAATCTTTGTAATGCAGCAATCAAATAAGTTCGTATACAGATAATGGACTGTTAACTGTACTATAATTTTACATTATATAATAAGTATTACTTTTACAGGTGTATCAGTGATGCAATTAATAAGATCTCCACGAGCAGGTGTTATGCGTTCGCCATGGGCTTTAAAAATGATAAACAAACGCGTGAAACCGAATAAAGTATATTCAGAGCGTTTACAAGCTGAGGCAGACTTACTGCAGCGCATGTCCCACGAAAACATTGTAGGCTTCCGAGCTTTCGGTAAAAACAAAATACTTTACTTGGGAATGGAAGCATGTGACATATCTCTAGGAGATATGATAGAGAAGAAAGTTGAAGAAGGAGACTGTGAACCATTTTTGCCTAAATATATTTTGAAGGTAAATATTAAGGAATATAAGATATTGAAAATAATAAATAAGATATTGAAAAAAAGAAATGATTTCTTCTATATTATATTCTCTTCTTAAAGTCACATTTAATTTATCAAATATTATGAATAATTTATTATAGCACTCAACAATCAATTGAAACTACTGGAAACATGCTTAAACTAAGTTATTTTAGAATTTTGGCATGTACTTATATTTTTATTTGTAGGTTGCCTCAGACATGGGTAGTGCTCTGGACTATCTTCACACTAAAATGAAAATCCTACATGGTGACATGAAATCTTTCAATATACTTGTAAATGGTGACTTCACAATTTGTAAATTATGTGACTTTGGTGTAACCTTACCCCTGGACGAGAATGGCATCCTTGACAGAGAGAAAGCAGGAAAAGCTGTTTATTACGGTAAGTCATACAATAACTTTGAAAATTTTCAGACTTCGAGCATTAATAGACTGTTAGATACTGATAGTGATAAATTTATTGGCTCAGTGGTAAACTTGCAGCATTCCGAGTAAGTCAATTCCCATATCAGTATAAATATATGTATATCCTACAAGTACTTATTTTAAGTTTGGATATTCCACTGATGATAGTGACTGTGACGGAACAGGATCCTATTTGATTGGGCTTTTGTCCAGTAGTTAGTGGTGCAGGCTATAAATTAAATTTTCTAAGTGGATTTTCAAAGATAGTATCGAATCATCAATTTATTTTCTAATTTATCACAGTTCACTTTCATTTTTACAAAGGAGAATGGTTGATAGCTAGCCATCTAATTTAACACAGCTAAAATATTATTCACTTTATATTTCAGGAACAGAGGCTTGGAGTGCACCAGAAGTGATCCACGGTGGAATAATCAGCAGTAAGACAGATGTTTGGCCTCTGGGGTTGGTGCTGTGGGAGATGATGGCTTTGATGCCCCCACACATACCCATAGATGATGAAACACTTGATGAAAGTGTAATGAGTGTGAATGATGATGAATCCATGGCTGATTATTTTTCTGAGAAATATGGTGAGTATAATAGGTATATTGAATTGATATAGCGGTGTCAACTGTTATGGTTACACCGTTCGCAAGAAGCCAAGATTTTCAAAATTATTATCAAATTTGTTTTGATTCATTTCTACAAATAAGTTCAGTTTCTGATTAACCACATGCTCTTATTAGTCATCCTGCCATATTTTACAGCCTATAACATCTGGGCCCTATGCTGGGATTAAGCAAGGTTTCATCTTCCCATTTTATAGGAGCTATCCATTCTGATAACACGCAAAATAGGTGCAAGATGACATTGTGTTACAGAAATCAGCCAGCTTCACCATCTTCCGACTTCTGGGGCAATAGATGTTTAACTCTAATCCATGTATAATATATATTATGTGGGAATCGAAACTGCAATTGTTAACTTTGGAAGAGATACATCAGTCACTGAGTCAATTACGTGGTGACAGAACTCCTTTTCGTGTCAGTGGTTTCTATATTTTTTCGGCCCAGTAATTCGCCACTGCTATGCGATGAGATCATGGTGGTCACAGTGAGCAGTCGAGCAGATGCTCCATGAACTGATTTGCGACCCTACAATCGCATCTCTTATACTGTGGTGTGGTATAGCCCCATTTGTACATGTTGTCACACAGGTGGGCTGATGCAGAGTGCAACAGCCCACCTGTGCACAGAGTCTGTTAAGAGATCTCCATATAAGCCATTGCAGATTGTAGCCAGATGGAAACTTTGTTTGCTGACATGTGAAGTTGGGATGTCTCATTTTTTGGTAGAACTTGTATGGTAGATTATACATGTGAACTTTAAAAACCGTGGAAGATTCTTTTGTTCGTGAAAAATCGCTCATTGATTAATTTTAACATATAATAATATTTATACTATTACATGTGAAGTCTGTAAATTCCAGGAACCAGACCTTTAATTCCCGTCAATATATGTGAGAAGCAGTATGCTGAGCCACTTGCTCTGTTTCATCATTGTACAGAGACAAAGCCAGAGGATAGGCCATCCGCGAGTCTTATCTCATCCGCAGCACTCCATGCGTTGGAGAATTTATGAAAAAGTGCTGATAATGTTTTCATTTAAAGGAACAGTTCATTGAGTGAGGTGTTTGATATTTCCATGAGACATTGACAGTCAGTTTGATATCGTACTAAACTTAAAGAAGTCTGAATGACAAAAGTATTGTAGAATGAATGTTTAAAACGTTATTAAATTAATATTTAGGATAAATGACAAATTAAAGCCATACATGTCATTTCCCTAATTATCAGAATTAGTGTAATTCCACACTATATTTTTATCTTTTATCACTTTGATGCTATCCAATGGAAAATTTTAAAGCATATCCAATGGAATACTTCATATTAATCTCAAAAAATAACGAATTTATTTAAGGTTAGAATGGTTTTATAAAAATTCTGAAACTATGAAATAAAATCGGGTTTTTGTTGTTTCTGCAAAGTTTATTCATTTGGACTTATGAGTTCTGATAATTTGGCTAATGATATGTATAATACTTTAATACTTATTTTTAAATTACTTGAATATTTATTTTTAAATTAATTCATAAGCCGTGATCCCCAGTACGTTATTGCCAAGTGAACACTGAAATATATTTAATGTCTTACTATACTCGGTACGGACAGTCAAAAGTTTTACTTAGCTAAGATCCGCGACAAGCAAAACAATAACAGAAAATTAATAATGTGTGTTTTTGTGCTGGATGAAGTGGATTTATTTGGAACTTAAACCAAAAACTTACCAAAAATCGGCCATCAATTCTCCACCCACCAACCACTATACACAATGCCAAACACACATTATCACTTTTCCATCTTGTAAACGACACGTGTTTCGCCCCAACACGAGGCATCTTCAGGTATAGTAGACTCTACGGAAGACAACCGAAAAGTTTTTCGATCACTTTTCGGTTGTCTACCGTAGAGTCAGTTCCAAATAAATCCACTAAACCCAGCGGACAAACACACATTATTAATTTTCTGTTATTGTTTTGCTTGTCGCGGATCTTAGCTAAGTAAAACTTTTGACTGTCCACATAGTGATGGATTTCCGCAAAGTAACGCCTGACTCCATTAATAATATACTCGGTATGATAGACACTGGGCATTCATTATGAGTATCAGTTCACTACTGTAGAAATGTTTTTGATGAAATGAATAGAAATGTTCTGCCCATGTCCATCTACCCTTTGCAGATTCTCGCTCCATCTAGGCTAGGCCCTTCCCTCACTATGTTTGCCGAATGCTTTCTCTACTCCAGGATCAGTAGTTGTTTCTCTAATATACATAAACGGTCCTTTGCTACATAAGAGCTATTGGGTGATTTCCACAGTAAATTGTCACAGATGATGGACACAGTATTCTCCGGCTGAATGCTTCATTATAAAAATAGTAAAAAAATATTTTCAAAATCAACTTTATTATAGTAACAAATAAAAATCCAACAACAATTACACCACAGCATGTACAAGTGTACTATCTTATGTTCTAATGTACTAATGTAGGTGTGTACAAGTCTTAAACACTAGATCTAAGCTAATATAGGGAGATTAAACGAGATTTCCACGACTGACTGCTTATACACAGTGAAAGTACGAGATTACATATACATAAGATGAGAAAAAAAATCCTTAAACATACAGTGGTTGAGCGTGCGTTTAATACTAAAATATATATACATCGTTACACAAAATAATTGATATATTTGTGATTATAAATTGTTCAATATCAAAATATGTGATTTTTAGTTTAATATTTGATGTGACATTTGGATAATTGAAGAATTGCATACCAAATATCATGATATTTTTTTTTGAGACATTGTATGTGCATACAAACTTTATATGACAAGTTTCTATGCACACACAAATAATTTGTAACTTTATAACTATATTATTTAAGTTTACTTTTGGAAATAGTATGCCATATATACAGCTGTATATCGTACTTAAGTTATAAACATTATGTATAATTTTCATCCATGCTAGTTTTCAGTTCATTTGAATATTTTGAAATATAAATGTATGGCTGCACAAAAATAATTTATATGTTTTTGAGTGTTAATAATTTGAAGCTAGTGAGTAAAATATATATTTAGGAACTAGTTATATATGCTACAGAAATAAATATATTTTACCAATGAATTCACTCAACATAGTGTGGTTTTATTTTGTATTCAAAACTTACCTTAGGTTATGTAATATAGCAAGACTCATTTTTGTTTCAACGTTAAATTTAAAAATATCTTGTAGGTGCAGAAATTCAAAAAAAAAGATGATAGAAATGGCAACTGTCTCCTATTATACGGAGAATTCATTATCGATTCACTCATCAATGAAACTTTTATCATCCGTGAATATGGCAACATTGTTACAATCCACAATTTGTTATTATCTGCGGAGTACTGCCGCATGCTGATGATTCTTCACCGCAATTAGAAATGAAAACAAAAAATATGTCAGTTTGTGATGTACGTGTGCTAAAGTATTTGTGTACGCCATTTCTTTGTTATACAGATAAAAAAGCGTCGTTTTTTACAACAATAGTATTATGTATGCGGAAATACAAACTAAAAAATATTAAACTACAGCTGTTATATTGACTAGTGCACATACAAATGTACTAACATATAAACCTATGCTACCAGCACCAATACAAACTCAACGCGTGTTTAATAAGTCAATGTATACAACTAGTGTTAGGAAATGGACATGTAATGTACTATGTGAGGTATATGTTAAGGCGACCGATATCAAATGATATTACATATATAAAAGTTATATAAAATAGTTGTTAACATATTTCTTATGCTATTTATTACATAATTGATAAGTTGTTTGTGTGAAAATGTTGTGGTTATCTGATTTTTTTATCTGTGCACCCATGTCAAAATATTAGCAATGTGGCAGCATTGGTAGCGTGTGACCGTACGAAAAAATAAACTTAAAAGTAACTTTAAATATTTTACAAAGAAATTAAACTAAAGTCGAGTAATATCACTAAATTCAAGATGAATTAAAAAAAAACGGTGCTCATAACACGAGAATTTTGACTATATGTCAGGGAGCGGTAGGAATAAATATTAAGCGGCTAAAATGGCGGGTGAATTCAATGCTGCCAACCTAACGACTTTGACAGCTACAAGTGCACAGATACAATATTGTGGCGTTATAATATACAGATATTTACAAAGTGTAATTTTATTTCTTTATTTTTAATAGTTAGATTATGTCAAAATTCAATGTATAAATTTATCCAACGCAATAAACAAAGATTCTATCCCTCTTTTTAATATCATTTAAATCTGAAGATCAAAGAATTAATAAATATCATTGTTTATTTTCCCTTTATACGCTACTATTTTTAAACTACATTAAAAATATATATAATTATCGAGTACCATTAGTTAATGCAACTGAAAAAAAAACTTGATGTCCCTAAAACCCACAACTTTTAGGTCAAAAAATGCAAAAATTAAGACATAAATGTCTTTTATTGGGGAACGGTAGATATATTTGTCTCTAAGCAATAATTTTAGGCGGGGTTTATATATATTAATTTAAACTTTATCAGTGGGAAGTAAACCAGAACTGTGATAGAACATTTATGATATATTATCTCGTCTACAAAACCAATTTGTTTTTTACCCTACTGTTCCAGAAGGGGGGTTATGTTTTTTTAAGTGTATATATGCCTATTTGTAGTAATCTGAAGGCTAAACGGCTTGAAATATTTAAACATTTGAGATATGGTTAGATTCATTATAACTGCGGCATTGAAATAGATGGTTATATAAATATGGCGCCGGCGTATCAAGAAAATGGGTGAAGGTTAAATAAGTGATTACTGTATCAACTTGGGTATCAATTGCAAGCTCGTACATAACCTGTTTATAATAGTTTAGTCTAGTTTCATGCAGATGGCGTTGTCTCTACGACGTTACGACGCCATTTTGTAATGTATATATATATATACATATTACAAAATATATATAATGAAGTGTGTATTCAAACTTAAATAGTTTTTATCAATGCTCCATAAGCCAATACATTGTGACTTGCAAGCCATTCATTCAAATGAATGAATGAATGAATGAATACATTGTAACACGTGCGTGTGTCAATTTTTCTTTTTTTGGTTCAGTTTGGACGCAGTCGGGTTTTTTGTTTTTCTTAATAATATTTAATTGTGTGTGTGTTAATGTAAATAATGAGATTGTTCAAAGTTTAGGCGACAAGCAAACACAGTGGTGACGAGGATCCAGGGGTCCAGGGGTCCAGGGCCATTCGTTGCAACGAAGAGACTTTAATAGGGCGGCGGGACCTACAGCGAGGTTACCGCGGGAAGATGTGCGGGTGGTTGAGCGGTTGCGATATAATACCATCCCAGCCGATTCGTCCACGGTGGCATTCGCTGCTAAAGGACAGAAGTGTTAGTTTTTAAGGAAACAATTGCACAAAATTTGAGATATATATTTCAGAAAGCAGTCTTCCTGACTTTAAATCTCTGGTGGAATATGATTCGGAATAAAGAAATCTTTCGGTATTACCCCGCCAATTTCCATCAGTGTGTCATCGTTGTGTCTTAATTGCATTTTCATAAACTTATGTAACTAACTGTCAGTTGTATTGTTTATTAAGGCTTTAATAAGTGGTTTTCCCTTAAAAACAGAAAATACCTTAAATTAAGTTGACGTAGTATTCCTTGGCTAGAGTACCCAAACGTCTACTCGACGGCAAACCAGATGGTCGCAGAAGGCCTAAGCTCAAATGGCTAGGTAGACTAGACGAGGCTAGACGAGGACGACTTAAAGGCAATCGGTGCGAGGGGCTGGAGGGAAAAAGCTAAACCGACGATCCGACTGGAAAAATTTACTGGAGCAGGGTAAGCCGCCGGTGGGCGGCTGTAATGCCTTGATGATGATGATGTAGTATTCCTTGGAGATGTCGAAATAAATATATTAATTCTAATAACCCGCTAAAAGTACCCGCTGAGAGCTAATAAACAGTAATATATAAATATTAATAAAGCTATATTACACCTGTGTCGCGGTGCATCAGGTCCGCTCTACGGTCCGCAGGTACGCCACGACGTCCCGCCTGCCGCAGCTGTTGGCCACCTGCAGCGCGGTGAGGCCGGCACTGTTCCTCAACCGCGTCGCGGGGATTTCCCCCACCGTGTAGCGGGCCAGGAGCCTTACGCACGCCAGCTGCCCGAACATGGCCGCGCCGTGCAACGCCGACTGGCCGTTCTGTTATAGTTTCACACAAACAAACAACACCCAGTAAAGCAATCATATAACATGCCGAATTTCAGCGAAATCGGCTCATAAATGACGATTTTGTATCGCGGCCATCTTGTTTTCCGCCATTTTGGTATTTTTTTTCTACCCAGCCCTACTAACAGTAACTGGTAGTGACCGTTTTTCAATTCCTACTATTAGTTCACTCGATGTACATTTACACATCCTGTTCAAATTTTCAATCGTTAAATACTTTTTTGTAAAATTGTTGTTGATTACAAAAAATATAGTTTTTCACATATAAATTCATTAATTAAATTAAATTAATGAATTTTAGTTTTATATGAGAGAAAAATTGCTCGTATATAAGATATTTAGCGGGATACAAATAAATTGTAATTATTTAATAAAAAAAAATAACGAAAAAACATTTTTCTTTGCTGACCTAAGTGAGAATTGACTTAAAAAAAACATTTTTATATTACTTTTTTAATAGCAAACTATTCAAACGAACATGCACATCTGTGGTGGTAAGTGATGATCACAGCTCATAGACATCCGCATCCGGTCCTTTGCGAACATATACGCTCGTCTCTTGAATGCTCTTATGTCGTATTCACGTGGGAACACCGCAGGTGAGGCAGGTGACTCATTTGCACAGTGATCGGTAGAAAACTGCAATTAAATTGGACGGTGGTGGAATGCCAGCTATCCATTTGATGGTAATGTGGTATTCTCTTATTACCCAGCAAGGTTCTTATGGTGACAAAAGTTGAGAATGGGATGCTTACATGGTTTGAGCACGTACAAAGGATGGATGACAGACGACTGGTAAAAGGAATTTACGTTGCGGATGTGGATGGAAGAGACCGACTCTTCCATCCACATCCGCAACGACAGGAAGACCGAAGGAAAACACACGTTGACCGAATTGCCCAAGTATTGAATACTTCGGCAATTCGGTCAATGTATGTTTTTGAAAGGCCAGCGGGAAACAGGCGTGATGATATGTATGTATATAGGTTGTTATGATGGAGGACCATGATATACTCACCGGCAACACGCCGAGGTTCGGTTTGTACTTCAGGAGCTCTGATACAACAGCCGCGTGGCCCTTGTGGGCCGCCTTGAAGAGGGGCGTCGCACCGTCCTGTAACCACAACACGAATAACTGCACTCATACTGTACGAGCGACTTGACATGACTTAATGGTTTTCTTCCGTAGAGTCTGCTATACCTGATGATGGCTCGTGTCGAGGTGAAGAAATTTATTTGAACTTGAGGGAGTGAATAAAAACTGTTGGATTAACGATTGAATATTTGAACGATATATATAAATATATACAGGGTGCTCGGCGTACGGATGAATATACGAAAATGACGGATAGTTCGGGTCTTCTCTTACGTGCTCAGTCCCTAAATTAGATATAGGCCCTAACATGGGATTATATAGCGAACTAATAGTAGGAACTGAAACTACAAAGGATATATGATAAATGGAGTCAGGCGTTACTTTGCGGAAATCCATCACTGTGTGGACAGTCAAAAGTTTTACTTAGCTAAGACCCGCGACAAGCAAACAACAATAGAAAATTAAAAATGTGAGTTTTCCTATTGGATGAAGTGGATTTACGGGGAACTTAAAACTAAATCTTACCGAAAAACCAGCCGTCAGCAACTCTCCACCCACCAACCACTATACACAACACCAGACACACACAATCACTTTTCCACCTTGCAAACTGGTTTGCAATTTCCTCCACTTCATCCAGCAAGAAAACACACATTAATTCTCTTTTATTGTTTGCTTGTCGCGGATCTTAGCTAAGAAAAATAACTTTTATGGAGAAGAGAAGTGCGGGTTATATTTTTTTAAGAAATTATTTCGTCTAAATGTAGACCGCCACGTTGGGCACACCCTTGGAATCTAGCCACAGTATTCTGTGCCACTCGCTGAACTAGTGACGTCGGGATGCCGTTAAACTTGTGGATGATATTCATCAGTGATGAAATTGCAGTCGGGTTTGTAAATAGACTTTACTTTTGAGATACACCCACAGGAGAGTCCAACAGTGTAAGATCCAGCGGCTTGGATCACCAGAAATATCTCCCAAACGGCTCATCAATGTGTTAGAGAGGAAATCACGAAGAAGCTCCACGATTTCTAGCAGTGTACGGTGTGGTGCACTCTTATTAAAATCGTTTGCGTAAAATAAATGTAGAACGTTTTCTCAATTGAAAAATGACGTTGTATTGTCCTAATTTGTTGAAAATGACGGCGACGTGATTCGCCACCCGTTATATCCTGATGCCCACGAGAGTGAAAAACGACTAACGGAGAGCCGTTTCGAGAGAAGAATGGATGAAAGGATGGATGAGTGTGGAGGAGGCGGGGAGGGTATGCGGAAGCTTGCCGACCTTTAAGGAAAGTGTCATTATGGCAGGTGTTCGGCTTCCAGAACTCAGGTGCTCACCGTACGAAGCACGGTAGCTGAGCTACTATTTAGACGCCGGTTTTCTGCGGGAGTGTGGTACTTGCCCGGGCGTGCCGGCCCATTCATGCTACAGACAAATGTTATGCCATTCTTAGCAACCCAATTCTATCACCGGACACCCTGTATTACGCTTGACTGAATAGTATATTGGGTGGAATACAACTGACCTGCCGTACGGTATCTACGTGGGCGCCGGCCGCCAGCAGAGCCCTGGCGACGCGCTGGTGCCCGCACTGCGCCGCGATCCACAGCGGGGTGGCGCGGTCCAGCCGCGCAGCATCCACCCTCGCTCCCGCTTCCAACAGCGCCTCGCACACCTCGTCGTGTCCATTCTGCGCCGCGATGAACAAAGGCGTCGCACCGTCCTGGAAAACGTCGAAGCAGCGATAGCTCAGTCCAGTGGTACTCAACCTTTTCCCCCAGGGGTCACAAAGACATGTAGGTCGTGGTGTTACGGGCCGCAATGATAAGTCATGATAATCCCCACTTGTTAATGTTTATGATATAAGATGACACGCCTGCTCCACATCCGCAGTGCCATAGGCGTTGCCGGTCTTTAAAAAAAGTATCATTATGGGAGGAGGAGCGGAGAGGGGGGGTTGTGGCTCCCGAAGTCAACCGCTCAACGGACGGAACGCGGTAGCTAAGCTACCACTTACGCCACCACCAGAAACGCCGGTTGTCTTCAGGAGTGTGGTACTTCCCCGGGCGAGCTGGCCCGTTCATGCCACAGACGAGTAATATGCCATTCTTGACAAATTATTCGTCTGCAGCACTACTACTACAAAATACACTACCTCTACGATCATACTGCAAGGCTTTTAATTAAGACCTTAGTTCGTGTTAAAATACAATATATTATAGTACTTGAAAGTCATAGAAAATTGCAGTTATAAATAAAAAAATGTACCTTCATACACGAATTGACGTTGGCGCCTCGTCTTATGAGTTCCTCCACAACAGGTATATGTCCACATTGGCACGCCACGAACAAAGGTGTACCGCCATCCTAGAAGATTTGGAGATATCGATTTGTAATGGAACATGAAGTAGTCGAAAGGTGATGGTGTGAAAGATTTCTAAACACAACCCTGTGGAGCAACTTGATTATCAAATTTCGTGTTTTAGTATTCTAAGTGCAGGCAGGATGCTCTAGTAATACTACATAGAGATTAATTTCAAATTAAAACATATATTTATATGTAGTTTACACGCGATGGAAGAGAAATAAGAGAATGAGATGTAAACGGAGTATCAGGAGCATCGCACGAAAAGTAAACCGAGATAATAGGAAACACTGTACTTGTGTATTTTACCTCATTCTCTCGCAGGCTGACTCCTATATATATGTATATACGTTTGTCTCTTTTTAGTTGTAGCTTTTTCGTTTCATCTAGTTTCAAATCAACATACATACATACATACATATACATATCGTCACGCCTGTCTCCCGTAGAGGTAGGTAGAGATCACAGATCTCCATCTGCTACGATCTCGGCATACTTCCCTTGCTTCTTCCACACTCATTATTCTCCTCATGCAAGCCCGCCGGTTGAGGGCACTCTTGACCTGGCCTTTCTTAAAAAGTTCAGCAATCTGGTCAAGGTACGTTTTTCGTCGTTTACAAGAGATGGAAAATGTGAAGGAGACATTGAAAGACGAGTGAAAGTTGGTAATCAGGTTAACGGAGCCCTGCACTCCTTTATGAAAAGTCAGAATGTGTCAAAAACGGCCCGACTTTTGGTTCATCAGGGGGTGCTTGTTCCGACGCTTATATACGGTAGTGAAAGTTGGGTTTGGCAGAAGAAGCATGAAAGCAGACTGAATGCGGTGGACATATAGAGAGGATGAAAGGGCCGGAAGAGGAAGACCACGAAAAACGTACCTTGACCAGATTGCTGAACTTCAAATCAAAACGGCACTAAAGAAGTATTCAATTCAAAAACAGAAAAGAAAAATTTAACTATAATAAAATAATATTTAAAATATGCATCTTGATGTTTAGAATCTTGCTGCTGTGAATGCTATAAAAGTCATAAATAGAAGTTTTTTTATTATGGGATAGGAAGGCAAACGAGCAGACGTGTCACTTGATAGAAAGCTATCAACGCTGCACATAGTCATCCGCAGTGCCATAGGCATTGCGGAAGTGTTGATGGCTTTTGAGAAATATTATATATATATATAAGAATTAAAGACATTTCTGGGATATTCAGAAGAACGTTAGATAAAAATAAAGATGCATTTTTTATACTTGATAAAATAAAATAAATACTAGATGTTATATCCATACGCGACTACTAGCATGTCGAGAAGACGATAAAAATTTCTTTGAATGTTGCATACAGTAACTTATTAATGGAGTCAGGCATTACTTTGCGGAAATCCATCACAATGTGGACAGTCAAAAGTTTTACTTAGCTAAGATCCGCGACAAGCAAAACAATAACAGAAAACTACTTATGTAAAAACACACATTACTAGTTTTCTGTTATTGTTTGCTGGATGAAGTGGATTTATTTGGAACTTAAACCAAAAACTTACCGAAAATCGGCTATCAATTCTCCACCCACCAACCACTATACACAACACATTACCACATTACCACTTTTCCATCTTGTAAAAAACACGTGTTTCGCCCCAACACTAGGCATGTTCAGGTATAGTAGACTCTACGGAAGACAACCGAAAAGTACTTTTCGGTTGTCTTCCGTAGAGTCCACTTCATCCAGCAGAAAAACACACATTATTAGTTTTCTGTTATTGTCTTGCTTGTCGCAGATCTTAGCTAAGTAAAACTTGTGACTGTCCATACAGTAATTTAGGCGATCTTGATATTAGACAGAGCACGCATCACGTTACTTAGATGGTTGTTAGGTGATGGATGTAGACTTGTCTCTTGATAAATGTTACAATGTCGTATCGATTTGGAAACACTGCTGCAGGCAACTGGTCCCACAGGGTAGTGGTGCGTGGAAAGAAGTGAAGCAACAGAAGTGACTTACCGTGCTCGGCGCGTCGATAGATGCACCAGCGTCGAGGAGGAAGCGCGCGATGTCCAGGAAACCGCCTTGTGCCGCGAAGAACAGCGCGCTTGTGCCAGTCTGAGGAACATGCACCCTTGTGTCACAGATGACCAGATATCCTTACCCCCTTGTAGTCTATCCCAAAAGGAATATCCTACTAATATTATAAACGCGAAAGTTTGTGAGTATGGATGTATGTTTGTTCCTCTTTCACGAAAAAACTACTGGACAGATTTGGATGAAACTTTACAGTAACATTGGAATAACATATAGGCTACAATTTGTAATGATTTTCTGTAATTTTGGTCGTAATATAACAATACATGTCAATTAAGTCGGAAAAAAATCTGACCTCTGAGAGCTATCTTGGCGTACGCTGCCTAAACCATTAGAGTTACACAAAGATGATGTACCGTAGGATTGTTTGTCTTGAATAGTTCAAGTTCACCTTTTGTGGAAGCCACATTGATCAAAATTGTGAACCATAAATTAAGTAAAAAAATATATATATTTATTTAAAATGGTTTGCCACGAAACTTAATGTGGCAGACCAAATTCCATGCGAGCGAAACCGCGGGCAAAAGCTAGTCTTTTATAATATAAAACATTTCCTTAAAAGTCAAAAATTATCCTGGCATCAGATGTGATGTGACGTTATAAATAGCTCCTACACAGTAGACAACTCACGGTGCCGAGCTACTGGTTTGGATTACAACCAACAAATAGGTTCCTCCAGAATACTCACCGTCCTACAGCAAGCGGGGTCAGCCCCTTGAGCGATCAACTCTCTCACGCAGTCGGTGTGCCCCATTGCCGCTGACAAGATGAGGGGCGTCGTGCCATCCTGTAAAAGAATAAGCTTTTTATAGCAGAAAACAAAATGTGCCCTGATGATATTCCTTGTGAATCCATTTTCATTCAATCATGAGTGGTAGAGCCACGCTGCAAACGAATACTTTGTCAAGAATGGCGTAATACTTGTCTGTAGCATGACTGGGCCGGCTCACCCGGGGAAGTACCACACTCCTGCAGAAAACCGGCGTCCTACCGCGCTTCGTACGATTAGCGGCCGAGTTCCGGAGGCCCAACACTTTCCCCCCTCCCCCTACTATTTCCACTCCCATAGTGACATCCCATCAGGTGACACGCCTGCTCGTTTGAGTTCCTATCTCATAATTTTTTTTTAAATAATAGAGAATTTTATGTCTTCTACTTTAGAAGAAACTAAGCTCCTAGTCACTAAGCGCTACATCCTCAGGAAAATACTGGGACCAGTGAGGAGGGAAGACGGAACGTGTAGAGTCCTGAATAACCAAGAGATCGAAGACCTTAGAGGCCGAACCCAATAGCATAGGCGATATCAAAACACAAGGAGTCCGTTGGCTGGGCCACGTTAGATGCATGGGAGAAAATCGAGCCATGAAACGCGACTACCTGGGGCGGCCGGAGGGATGTCGACGGTTCTGACGTCCTAGGTATGGGCGACAAATGCGTATCATGGGATTAATGTGGAATGTGATATATGGACAGTCAAAAGTTTAACTTAGCTAAGATCCGCGACAAGCAAAACAATAACAGAAAATTAATAAATTGTGTTTTTCGTTGGGTTTAGTGGATTTATTTGGAACTTAAACCAAAACCTTACCGAAAATCGGCCATCAACTCTCCACCCACCAACCACTATACACAACACCAAACACACATTATCACTTTTCCATCTTGTAAACGACACGTGTTTCGCCCCAACACGAGGCATCTTCAGGTATAGTAGACTCTACGGTAGACAACCGAAAAGTTTTTCGGTCACTTTTCGGTTGTCTACCGTAGAGTCAGTTCCAAATAAATCCACTAAACCCAACGGAAAAACACACATTATTAATTTTCTGTTATTGTTTTGCTTGTCGCGGATCTTAACTAAGTAAAACTTTTGACTTATTAACATTATTAATATTATTAATAACTTTTGTCCATATAGTGATGGATTTCCGCAAAGTAACGCCTGACTCCATTAATAATGGAATGTGATATATTATTTGCATAAGATCTAATACTAAAAATTTTATGGGGATTTCGTGATCTGATGCAGGTGTTAAAATTAAAAAGAGAGAGCAGTTTTGGTGAGTCAATGTGCGAGTGGATTATTTTATATGAGTAAATCAACTCATGGTGATCACGACGCGATTTTAGTGACTGCATCATGTGTCATCAGACAACCAATGGTCAGATGTGTATGTGAGACGGTGGTGGCTTACCATCAGGTGATACCTACGCTTTCTCTTTTTTTTTATGGGATAGGAGGGCAAACGAGCAAGCGTGTTGAAGCGTTGCTGGCCTTTTAGGTAGGTGTAGGCTTGTTTTTTGAAGGTGCCAGTATCGTATCGGTTTAGAAACACCGCCCATGGTAGCCGGTTCCACAAAGTGGTGGTGCGTGGTAAGAAGTTTCGAGAGAAACGCACCGTAGTACATCGCCACTCATCGTTTGCCTCCCTATTCGAAACAAAATCAATATATAAACTCGGTTTAATTAAAACGCAGTAGCCAAGAGGTTGATACGGCGAGCCGCTTGGCTTGCAACGCTCCAGTTAACTTTGCATACGAGATGCATTAATCTCGCGTGCTCGCGTGCGGTACATCTCAACTTGCAGACTCCGGTCCGTGTCGTGGACCGTACACGTTTCTATTTAAATTGATAAACCAATTCGAGCGGAACTGAATTTTTATAGCGCGATTTAAATATCGGAAATGTAAGGCAAGGCCGAATATATGGCGGAAAAGGGTGTTTCTGGGTTTAACCGCGGCATTAAATAAAAAATCCGCCATAAAATCTACCATATATGCATAATGAAATATTGGACGTTGTGTTTTCTATTTTATATATATATAATTATATTAATTGGTGGTGGTGTATTATACAATATAGTTTGATTAATGCGTATAAGTGAAGTGATATGACATAAATGCGTCTATCGTGACTTTTTAAGTTGACTGAAAAAGTCCATAGAAGTTTTTGGTAAAATGGCCACCATTTTATCAAGACGTAACGTGATAAATTGAATAGTTTCATTTAAAGAGATTTGTTGTAAACATATTTTACTTGACACTGGCATAATAGTTTTAACTGTTTGCCATCAAAGAAAAGAAGAAGAAATATTTTGAACACAAGATGATTTAAAAGACTATATGAATGGCTAATAGATGGCAATATTTATAATACTAAGGACTTTTTTACTATAAAAGAAGGATCAAACGTATGTAATAGATAAATCAATTATAATTTTAATGACAATATAATAATTTAGTTATGTATTTAGATCTCTGTGTTTGTAATAATAAATGAAATTTGTACGCCTAAAGTGGCAATGTGGTGGAGCTTTTAAACGTCTTTTTTCATCTTGTTTCGACTCCTTTATATTTATATATAATTATTTTAATGTACGATTATTCAAAAAGATAATTGTCACTTATTGTCTCTGGTCTACATCTTATTGACTCCATACGAGTAATGGATTTCCACAAAGTAAAGCCTGACTCCGATTATTTGATTTGTCGGATTACGTACTCTTAATTAAATAATTCTGGACTAATATATAATCCGACAAATTCGATAATCCGACATCACCCTGCAAAATGTTTGTCTCCTGCTCCACTGTACAAAGTTTCGTAACTAAGTTATTAGTAACACCAACTATTAAGTATAGGAGTACTTTCAAAGCTTTTTAAAACACTTTGTGTGTGTTGTGCAACTTTACAGGTATTGCGTACTTCGATGTGGCCAAGCAAGATTTTGTTGACGATAAATCATAACCGGTTCTCGTTGTGACCTTTCTAGTGGGGGGCAAGCGATAAACAACAAGCGATTAGTTCATCAATTTAATAAATAAAGTTAAATTCGACTCGAATATCGACGAAAAAGTCCATAGAAGGTTTTGGTAGAATAGCCACCGTTTTATCAAGACGCAACAAGACAAGCTGACTAGACATTTCAAGAGATTTGTTAGTATTTCAATTTACTTGACACTAGCATAATAGTTTTTAACTAATTGCCACCAAAGGAAAGAAAAGAACAATACGAAATTTTCCAAATTTATATAAAGTATGTATCAAATGATATAATATGTATTTTGTATAATTTTGGTATAACTATAATATTACTTTGGGTCCCGAATTAGAGGCAATTGGAGTTTGGAGGTTAGTTTGGAGCCCACCGGCAACTCACCCAAGCATGCACATAATATTATGATATAATATAAAATAATATACTTTCAAATACGACTGTATACAGATAACAATGTCACAAACAATTAAGAACGAACTACAATACCTAAAAACTGTCGTGCCAACACTTAAAATGTAAAGCACAGGCTGGTCGCTGTAAGGAGAACATGGTTAAATGGGGTTACTCAAACACAAAACCCATGTGTGACTGTGGGAGAACGACACAAAGGATGGCACATCTGGCATCCAGCTCTCTGTGCCCTGTCACCTGTTTAGCAGATGACCATATGAAGGCAACAGATGATGCAGAGTCTAGTGTGGCCAAGTTCTGGGCCAATAACATCTGATGCCACTGACACGAAGAACAACATACAATTATACATTTCAACAACATTCAAATATAATAATTGTTCCCGCTTCCGCTTATGAATTGGCCCATGACTCATACAGTAGTGTTTATAAGAGTGAATGAAATTTTCTCAAAGTGGAGCAGGCGTTTTATTTTAGTACAAAAGCTATGTAGCTGGTTACTCGACTTTATAGGTACGCCATGTGTAATAAATGCACGATGTAAGTAATGTACGTAGACAGACGCCTTGACCCATCAGTCTTATAGGTAATAATAATAATTTATTACGACACCACAATGTTACATGTATATGTTATAATATAGAGAGAAAATAATCAATATATGGCGGGCTAGTGCCTGAATTAGGGGTGAGCCTGTATCTCAGGTCTCTAGCCTTCCACCCCTTATTTCTAATTGATTAATAATATATATATGGAGAAAAAAAATATAAAGCCTCCAAAATTATTGTAAATACTTCTTTTAGGCTATAATATTTATTCTATGCGTTTTTAATTCTTCGCTCTCCCTCCAATTAATTGCTGTTGTTTTTAAAACTTATTAGTAACTGCCAATAAATATATAAAAATGGGCAGTAGGTATAAAGTTTTAGTCTAGTATAAAAAGATCTTCAAATATCCACAAAATGCATCACTTTTCATCCTCTTCACATCCTCCACTTTTCTTCCAACTTAACGGTAACTATAAACTTCTCCGTATTTATCATCATCATCATCAAGCATTACAGCCGCGGGTGGGCCTTAGCCTGGTCCAGTTAATTTTCCCAGTCGGATATTCGTTTAGCTTTTTCCCTCCAGCTCTCACACCGATTGTCCCTAAGTCGTCCTCGATCCGAGCTCAGGCCTTCCGCGGCTTCCACGACCATCTGGTTTGGCGTCAAGTAGGCGTTTGGGTACTCCCCGTATTAATACATACTTGTATTTCTGAACACGTACGTATATACAGGATGTACGGTGGCAGAATTTGGTTTTGAAACATAAACAATAAAAAATTACAAAGGATATTTATATAAATGAAATTCAATAACTTTTAACATAGAAGTGTGGGTTCTATTTTTTCAAAAATTATTCCCTCAAAATGTTTGTCGCCACTTCGGGCACATCTTATGAATCTAGCCACAGCACTGTGTCACTCGCTGAAGTAGTTACGTCGGGATACCGTTAACCTAGCGGACGATATTTTCTTTTAGTGCTACCTTAGCACCATATATACTATCTTAGCACTTAGCCATCGGGTGGATGGACTTTAAATTTTGAAGTACCACCCCTATAGAAAAAAATCCGTAAGGGCGGCGACTTGGATGGTCAGGGGAATATGAACGAAAAAGATTATAATTTGATAGGGATGAAATCACGACAAAACCATGGTCTCTCTAGCAGTTTGAGGCGTGGCATTATCTTGTTGAAACCATGTGTGTAAAGTGAAGGCAGGATGTTCTCTCTATATTGGTAGAAGATAATCAGTAATCATGCGTTTACTGATTATGCGACCTATAACCTAATTGTGACACCGGACACCCTATATAATCATACTAAGCTTATTTCTGTATAACAAGACATCAACTCATTTATGCGAGGAGACTAAGACATAAAACAAGAGGGTGGACGTCCGTTGACAGACTTGGGGGCGCCCCGAGTAAAGACGGGGGAGTTCCCCTTTGTATGTTCCTATTCTACACCACATTTTATGCAACGACCTTAAGTTTGACGACGCATCGATTTTCCTCACTCCAGAGGTGAATGGAGACATTTTGGCAGTAAGCCAAGCCAAGCGCGGATAACTTTCATAAATATTGTAAATATATAAATTTACAATATTTATGAAAGTCATCCTCGCTTCGCAGTTTGTTTTAATGATGTTGACAGACAGAATTCTACTTGGCTAAGATCCGCGACAAACAAAAGCAGAAAAATAACTAGTATATATATATATATATATATATATATATATATATATGACCATCTCCATCATCACTATCATAGGAGAAACCATCAAGATTATCACAATATACATAAAATATATTCCAAAAATATGATATCTTTTAAAATATTAATAATAAAATTATTTTATTATTATAAATAATATTGCATTATTAATGGTTGACTAATTATTCAACAATTATATTCATGACTAATTAATTGTTATCAAAAGAGCAAATTTAAAATGTGTTTCAAATGTAATAAACTTAGTGATATGAAAAATTATAAAATTATGTCAAAAATTTTGAGTTACTGCTTTAATAAAAATATTTCAACTATCGTTTTACTATAGATAGTTTTCATTCAAATGTTAAGAGGTTCTAAGTTAAAATATATATAATATATATGGCGACCTTAAGCGAATGGGCGAGAATCGGAGAGTAAAGAAGGCGTAGAAGAGGGTGTATTTGTGTCGACCAAGTGGTCGAAGGCTTAGATATCGCTGGAGAGATCAGGTGGATGCTGACCTACGCGAATTTTAAGCCAGCAATTGGCAGGACGGGGAAAGCTGGAGGACTCTCGCCAGCGGATTAAGTAAGTATATATATATGTATGTATACACACATACAATACGTAAACATTCGCAATAGACATAGACATATTTGTACGGTGGATGAATCAGGGGGCAGAGATATTAAAAATAAGTTTTTATATATTCTTTTAAAAGGTTTGCTACGGGCTTTTTTAAGACAAAGGGAAGCAAGTTCCAATATTTAATTACTGATACCGCAGAAAAATTGGAAACAAATTCTGTTAAATATTTTTTTGTATCTCAGAGCAGGCAAACGAGTGTGCGGCTCATCTGGCGGTAGATCACCGACGCCCATATACATACATTAACAACGTCGGAAACGTCGCAACTGTTTTGCCGACCTTAAAACACATACGCTCTTTTCTAGAATGTCCCTACAACAATTAATATATTACATAACTAAGTTTGGCAGTTGACGTTGCGAATGAGGATGGAAGGAACGGTAGAGGAAGGTCACGGAAAACATACCTTGACCAAATTGCTAAGAAAGGCCAGGTCAAGAGTACCCTTAACCGGCTGGCTTGCATGAGAAGAGTAATGAATGTGGGGGAAGCAAGGAAATTGTGCCGAGATCGTAGCAGTTGGAGATCTGTGGTCTCCGCCAACCCCTACGGGAGACAGGCGTGACGATATGTATGTATGTTTGGTAGTTTGTTATAGTTATAAATGTGTATAAAAGAGGTGCAAAAGAAATATATTTGCTTGCTTGATTCAAAACTTATTGCAACCTAGAAGAATGTTCCGTGTACCGAATCACTAAATTATGAACGTATTTTCCCGTTTTGTTTCGTTTTGTATTCAGCACAAACACGCCTCTCAATCTTGAGAATGCATATACGACTTAAGTGTATTTATGCTCAATCTCGTTTCGTTCTACTTTTATTTGTGTCTGCACTGAGGAAGTTTCGACGAGGTTTACACGTCCATACATCCAAATTAATTATTTAAATTTAATTAATGAATTGATCTTTGAAAAAGGTATACATATATTTTTTTTATGGGATAGGAAGGCAAAGCGCAGGCGTGTCACCTGATGGAAAGCATCCAAAGCCGCCCATAGACAACCGCAGCGCCACAGGCAGTGCAGAAGCGTTACCGACCTTTAAGGAAAGTGTCGTTATGGTCGTAAAGGATGGAGAGAAGGGGGAGGGGGAGTGGGAGGGGAAGGGGAGTGGGAGGGAAAGGGTAGTGGGAGGGGGAGGGGGTTTAAAACGATCACAAGTTTAAAAAATGTATTTGAACTTGAGTGGACGAATAAAAAGCATATTAATAGCGATTGAAAATATAAAAAAAATATATAAATATGTGTAGGAAGAGTATGAACTAATAGTAGCAATTGAATGAAGGCATGCGTCACATAGAACTTATTTACTGGAATGTAAATAGACAAATAATCTTTCTCTGATTAATTACTGCAATGATTAGAGCAATTGGAGTCTGGAGGCTTATATATGTCATAATAGTAAATAATTATGTATGTTATAGCTCCAAGGAATAGTAGGCCAACTTAAAATGTAGGTATTTTCTGATTTTTTGTATACTTTGTCCAATTTGCCAAAGTTTCAGCCAGGCCAGGTCAAGACTACCTTTATCCAGCGGGCTTGCATGAGAGGAGTGCTGAGGGTGGAGGAAGCAAGGAAAGTATACAGTGATTGTAGCGGATGGAGATCTGTGGTCCTACCCCTACGGGAAACAGGCGCGACGATATGTATATATGTACGTTTTTAAGGGAAAACTACTCATTAATGTCTAAATATTATGTTTCCAATATTTCATAAAAAATATTACGAAATTCAAAAGTTTTTAGATTTACATAATGCCAAGTAAATGTACTTTTGAAAATCGTGCGATTTATAGGCCGGCAAATATGATTATTCTATTATATACTCTGGTAAGTTTAAATTTAAAACTAAAAAATAACCATAATTGAACTACTCAACACGTAAATTTCATTAAAATAGCTTTAGTTATGTAGCAAATATCGATATTTTTCTTTAGAAGGACCTCCTGTAAACCAACGATTTTCGACTTGGCGTAGTATTCTATGGAGGTATTGATATGCAATCTTGACAACGAAGCGGTACTGACCCGGTCGCGGGAGTCGATGTGCACCTTTCCGGTGTCCAGCAATTGCTTCAGTCGATCACAATCACCACGCAGCGCCGCCAGGTGGAACTGAACGTCTGTGCGGGACTCCTTCTGTGAACAAAATATATTCTACTTTATTTAAAATTATCAGACACCCCTTATTTAAAATTATTAAACATCCTTTATTTAAAATTATCAAACACTCTTTATTTAAAATTATCAAACAGCATTTATTTAAAATTATCAAACACCATTTATTTAAAATTATCAAAAACTCTTTATTTAAAATTGTCAAACACATTTATTTAAAATTATCAAACGTTCTTTATTTAAAATTATCAAACACCTTTACTTAAAATTAACAAACATTCTTTATTTTAAATTATCAAAAACCTTTATTTAAAATTATCAGCGCTGGAAAAACAGGTTTATATTGAAAATTAGTCCTATTGCAGCAGACCATAAGTCCCGTTTTGAACGGGACTGTCCCTTTTTCGGCCACCTGTCCCATTGTCCTCAAAAAACAAAAATGCGGGACGCCAAATATTTCCGTTTTCCGAAACCACGGGACAATTTAAAATTATCACGTCAGACATGAGCGATATAACTAAAAAAATATGTTGTATATAATTTAATAATAATTACTCACGTTTCTGTGACAGTAATGATTATTAATTAATATAACAAAAAAAATATGTTGTACATAATTTAATAATAATTACTGTCACGTTTCTGTGAGAGTAATGATTATTAAGTTATATAACTAAAAAATATGTGGTACATATTTTTTTAGTTATATTGCTCATGTTTGTGACGTAATATTTTTAAAATGTTTTTTGCTGCTTTTGATGCGTGAAGTCGAAGATCGGGCTAGAAGATTTTCTTGGGGGAGGCTATATCCAGCAGTGGACTGCCGCGGGATGTTGATTGATTGATTGAAGAAATTTTAGGTTTAAATGGGAGAAAAAAAATCTTATATAAGATGCTTAGCTGGATGTAAATTTAAGAATAAATATCAAGTGGTGAAGCGGTTAGAATCGCTTGAAAAAAAGTAGGAATTAATTTTAATTTTTTTATATTTCTTGTTTATAAACCTAATTCTGCTATACCCTATATTAGAAAACGAATTTTTTTACCATAAATGCCATGTATGACAAAAGACATTAGAATAGAAGAGTTTGGTCTTGCTAACCGCACGGTTTTATGGAACACTATAGATAGACTATGTCACGCGATCTCCATTAGCCATGGCGAACCATTTCCATTATCCGACTAACTGTTATACTTCTGATACGTCCGCACGCGCGGGTTGTTCGCTCACAATTAAATCCGTATAATCAATTATGGACCGATACGAGCGTGGAATAGAGGTGTTTTTTGCGTTAATAATTGTGACCGACGCAAAGTCAACTGTGTTGCGAATTCATAACTTACTGATAGCACGCGATGTAATCGCTTTAGACTCACGAGGAGAACATCAGTGACACCAATTAAACATCGCAACGGAATGACATGGAAGATTCATCTTCATCGTCTTGGAAGAAGAAATCATGGACGATTGTTTGTTAAATTGTTTACGTACTATAAAGTTTCATCCCACCATCTGTATGAGTGGGAACACAATTTTTTTTATGGGATAGGACGGCAAACGAGCAGGCGTGTCACCTGATGGAAAGCAATCAACGCCATCCATATACACCCGCAGTGCCATAGGCAGGACAGAAGCGTTGCCAGCTTTTAAGGAAACTGTCAGCCTTTAAGCCACGCTGCAGACGAATACTCTGTCAAGAATGGCATATTATTTGTCTGTAGCTTGAATGAGCCGGCTCGCCCGGGTGAGTCTCACACTTCGTCCGGTGAGCAGTTGAGTTCCGGAGCAGTTGGTTTCCCATAATGACACTTTCCTTAAAGGCCGGCAACGCTTCTGAAGACACTGCGGATGTGTATGGGTGGCGTTGATTGATTTCTTTCAGGTGACACGCCTGCACGTTTGCTTTCCTATCCCATAAAAAAATCATATAATATCCACTAGCAGTTATTTTAATGATGAAAAATTGAAACATTTCCGAAAGATTTAAAATAAAAAAATGTATTTTACTACGTTTCGTTTTAAATACTTGAGTAAATAAATAGTATAGTATAGACATACATTGCGTTTAACACAAGGACGCGTTCGCGTAGGTATTGCTTTTGCGCATTTTGGAGTGCGCACTGTGATAAATACCCCCCCCCCCCGGCGGATGTCTGGTGTGCGATACCGACTGACGTTCTCATATACTCTGTTCTTTTATTTTACTATTGACTAAACAATACACGTAACTAACTTTGTTGGCGCAGCGTCCCAAAATGGATCTTGGCCTTTGACCAGATCTTACGCCACCTCCTGCCAGTTGCAAACTTGAAGATTACGCGCGTCATCCTCGATCATGTCTCTCCAGCGGTACCTGAGGCGCCCCACAGGACGTCGTCCGGTTAGGCGACCCAAATACGTTAAAAATATACGTTGAAAAAAATTTTTTTTTATGGGACAGGAAGGCAAACGAGCAGACGCGTCACCGATGTAAAGCAACCAACGCCGCCCATAAACATCCGCAGTACCACAGGCAGTGCAGAAGCGTTGCCGGCCTTTAAGGAAATTCTCATTATGGGAGAGATGAAGGGGAGAGAGATGAAGGGGAGAGAGATGAAGGGGAGAGAGAGAGGAGGGGGAAGGGGGTTATGCCTCCGGAAGTTACCGCAGGTTCCCCCAACCTATTGGACGCCCAGTTTTTGATAAAGCTGTAAAAGCCAATACGCTACCAGCATTAACATCTTTGAATTCTACGATGTACTCAAAGTTCCCATAAGGTGGCGCGCGCTTCGCTCCAGTGCACCATATCGAGTCTCGTTCATTCCCGATGTAGTTGCCACGGGTATAGCATTTCTTACTAACGTATATGTTTACAACAGGTGTAAAGACTAATGCATTTTATAGACGTACTAAACCGGATACATCAATATCAATGTCAGCCTGCGGCAGTCCACTGCTGGACATAGGTTCCCCCCCACCTAAAACTTGACGTTTTTCAATTCATACCGTGCCAATATTCAAGCTCAAAACTAAAATAAAAAGATAAGCGTCATAGGACGTTTGTTAGTGAAAGATTAAAATTATTTTATGTATATTCTTTTTGAAGTAACAATATCATTATATGGACAGTCAAAAGTTCACTTTTCGGTTGTCTTCCGTAGAGTCTACTATACCTGAAGATGCCTCGTGTTGGGGCGATACGCGTGACCTTTACAAGATGGAAAAATGATAATGTGTGTTTGGTGTTGTGTATAGTGGTTGGTGGGTGGAGAATTGATGGCCGATTTTCGGTAAGTTTTTGGTTTAAGTTCCAAATAAATCCAATTAACCCAACATAAAAACACACATTGTTAATTTTCTGTTATTGTTTTGCTTGTCGCGGATCTTAGCTAAGTAAAACTTCTGACTGTCCATATAGTGATGGATTTCCGCAAAGTAACGCCCCGACTCCATTAATAATCGTAACGATATCAGCCCGCGTCAGTCCACTGCTGGACATAGATCCAAGGCGCGTCACCTAGCCCGATCTTCGGCTACACGCATCCAGTATCTACCAGCCGCCTTGCGCAAATCGTCGCTCCATCTAGCAGGGTGGCATCCCACACTACGTTTGCCTAGACGCATTCTCCACTCCAGGACTCGTCTACTCCAACGATTGTCGGTTCTCCGACAAACGTGTCCAGCCCATTGCCACTTCAAATTGAAGAGCTATGTCGGTGACTCTGGTTCTCCGGAATATCTTCGTTTTGAATTCCGTCCACCAGAGAAACTCTGAGCATGGCTATGCTCTGAGCAGAATGCACCGGAATAAATATATATGTATGAATTACAAATAGTTATTCCGAATCAGATAACCCCGTCAATCCGCATCGGACAAGCGTGGTGGGTTAACGTCCGTTCCTTCAGAAATGGAGAGACCCGTGTCCAGCAGTGGGGCATATAGGCTGTTAAAAATATATATATATATACGCTAGTGTCTTGAAAATCCCTATGTCGTATTCGTGGGATCACCACGGGTGGTAGATTGAAGTTTTGCGTAGTGTTGACGTAAGCAACAATAAAACGGTGAAGCTTCTTTCGCCCTCTTTCGCTTTCCACGTCGGTTTCGCAATGACCTGGCCACAAAGGCATCATTAGTCATCATCATCCCCCAGCCGACGACTTGCTACGTCACGACACGTTGTACACATTCGTCGAATCATTCACGGTTTTCAACGATCAGACGATATTTGTTTAGGGATAAACTAATCCCAAAATCCCAGGAGACCTGGAAGCTGGAGAGTTCTGTAGAATACCGCAATCGGAGCTAGAGACTGATACCAATATAGTCGAAGAGACAGAGGCGCATGTATTCCGTTGAACCATATTAATACGGACACACATATAAACATACACATACAACCATATATATATATACTACTACTCATATACACATAACTCATACAATATAATAAAATTTAAAAAACTAAATCATGTAATAAATTCACCAAAACCATGAGAACATGTTCCTATTTGCATACTTTAAATTAGATTTTTGTAGTTTTTTAAAACATATTTATAGTATGCAAATCACGATGAGGTGGTGGCAAGTTGTTCCAACACTTAGTTGCGGTGTATTCAAAGCTACCACGAAACGCAGCTGAGCAGTGGCGAGGAACAACAAGTGCTGACCTGGACACTCTGGTCTTGCGAACGCTTTTTTGTTACCGTAAACAAAATGTTAATTTATTATATAAATATGATGAAGATTCATAACGACATTCTTCTTTATCTTTTCTATCTTCTCTTTTCCTTCTCTTGTTTATCGTTTCCGATTATATATTACACATCATTATAAATGGTGTCATAAATAAAGTTTTTCTATTCTATTCTATTCTATATAAACAAAACTTTTCGCCGTTACATAATCTGTGAGCGTCGCATCTACCAGTCTCCGATTACAGCAAAAACTGTGAATTTCCGCACAACGTCAAGGTCGTTCGTTACACAGTACAGATTACGCCAAATTTTTTGTACCGTATAGTAATTGCTAGTGAATTTAGATAGTTAAATTCACTAACTAACTTTGTTGGCGCAGCGACTCTAAATGGATCTTGGCCTCCGATCTTACGCCACTGTGCCCTGTCCTGCGCCACCTTCCTGCCAGTTGCAGATTTGAAGGTTGCGTAAGTCATCCTCCACCGTGTCTCGTCGAACGTCATCCAATTGGGCGACCCACATACGCTCTCCTGGCTGTGCGATCCTCCCTCATCCTCTCAACCTGGGCCAGCCAACGAAGTCGGTGAGCCTTAGTCTCTTCTACTACATTTTTTCGCTTTCGCCAACTGCCACCATCATATGTTTGTGTAGTGATACATTAATAAATGTATAACTAACACTAAAACGCTTTATTTAAATATAATAAAACTTTTTTACATTTGTTGTACGTTTGTAATTTTACAATTTAAAATAGAAATTAATACTTTTATATAAAAACTAGATTCGATCGATTGGCGTCTTCCGTCGGACATGTCACCTTTCCTGGCATGAGAAATTCATTAATATAAATATAATTAATATAAAGTGTATAGTGATTTATTAATAGAATAGAATAGAATAGAAAAACTTTATTTATGACACCATTTTTTTACAATAACTAAAATTAAATCCTTAATAATATTATATATACAAACAAAAACACAAAACAAAAAAAAAATAATTTTAATGTGTCATAAAATGGTTCTTGCTCAGCGTACGCCAGATGCTCTATTGGAGCACCCGGCGCTGGTTTTCAGCAAAAACCAACGTGGTCAGATCGCGGACCACAGTGACGACATTCATACTGACACACTCGTACATAACACATACATCCATATATATAACTACTCATACTCATATACACATACACATAAATACACGTACAGTACAATAGAATTAAAATCAACAGAGTCATGTACTAAATTCACCGCGTCTAAAAGAACAAGTTCCTGACTGCAATACTTAAAATTAGATTTTTGTATTTTTTTTAAATATATTTATTGTATGCAAGTCACGAAGAGGTGGTGGCAAGTTGTTCCAACATTTGGTTGCGGTGTATTTAAAGCTACCACGAAACGCAGCTGAGCAGTGGCGAGGAACAACCAGCAATGACCTAGACGCTCTGGTAACGCGAGCGCTATTTCGTTATAAAGTAACTTAGAAAAGTCACTATATCGAAGATAAAACTCCCTAAAGATCCCGTGTCACCGTATAAGTACGGCTGGCACGTTATAGCTGCAATCAGTTTCTAGATTTTTATTAAAGCCAAGAAAACGTCTATTCGTCCCGCTAGTATAAATTATAAATGTACGTATAGGCTTTGAAAATATGCATTTTATTTGTATTTTTTTCAAAATGTTTCCTTCCATGTCACAAGGCGTTGAGATACAAGGGTATTACGAATCACGTACATACAAACATCCCGAAGTAAATCAGCAGCACGAGTTTCGTCATGATTTAGAACTGAAGTACAACGGTGAGCGGTGTTAGAACTAGGGCTGCCACCTAAAATTTAACCACAACAATATGATAATTCAAAATTAAAATTACTGTACAACTTTGTTTTTAGTGTACCTCTCTGTCTAAAATCACTCAACACTCACTTACTCATTTACTAAATCACGGTAGTTTCATTGGATAAACAAGTAATATAAAAAAAAATTAAAGTCAATTCCTACTTTTTTCTGCTAAATATCTTATATAAGAGATTTTTTGTCCCATATAAAACAAAAAATAATTAATTAAATTTAATTAATGAATTAATATTTGAAAAATTGTATTAACATCAAGATCATACATTACAAGTTTCACAAACTGTATTTGAACTTGAGTGGATGAATAAAAAAGTATTTTATTAACGATTGAAATTTGGACAAGATATAAATATATAAGGATTTTTAGAGATATTAAGAGAGCGTGAACTAATAGTAGGGATTAAAAAATAGATAGTTTCTAATAAATTTATATAATTTATGAGTTTTACTTATTTGTATATACATATCTAAGAATACATAATAAGAATTCAAAAATTATGCATATAAATATTGCTAACTAGTGCAAATGTTGGGAAACTTGTACGAATGGCAACCCTGGCGTAATTTGTTGTCGAAAAGACGAAAATAACCCGGGGCGAAATTTGCATGAAGGGGACTTTTCAATTTGCCTGGGAAGGGAATTCAAGCTTCTGCCCCGAATGGAATAAAATTCATGTAACGCTACTGCGATCGCAAAAAAATAATATTCAATTGGTGTTAGGATTATATACCACGAACTGATTTTTTATTTATTTGGTTAAATAAACAAGGCCACGATACGAAATTAAAACAAAAATAATTATAAAGGTAACTTATTATAAATACTATCAAAATCAGTGGTGGATTGGATTGGATTGGATTGGATGGAGTGGATTGAACTACACGCGAGTCAATGATAGTGGATATATATATATATATATATATATATATATATAAACATTAGACTTAAATAAATATACAGAGATGGCCCCATAACAACATACAATATTTTATATAACTGATAAAACTTTTGTTTTGTAATATAATAGTTCACTGTGGGAATGTACATAATATGTTTATACCGCGACGCGCGTGACGATATGTATGTATAATATTCTTTTATAGTGTTTTTTTTTTAAAACGGTATCAATCTAAATAAAACTGTTAAAAAATAAATGGACTAATTTTCATTTTTTAAAACATATAAAATATAATAGTGACGAAACAAAGATCGCCAACCCTGTCGACTATTCTTCCACAGCGGACTGTGAACGGGCCAACAGGTTAGGCGCACCTGTGTTTTTTGTCAGTGGGACGTGGCGTGCGGATGTAAACAACTCTCTGTTTCATCGGCACGGCGTCCGACGAAATCGTAACATTATACTAGGTGTACAACGCCGAGATAGAAGACCTGGAAGGCTGGTGGTGGATTTGTGTCGACCAAGAGAAGAGGGACAGTTGGTCGACCCAGATATCGCTGGAGAGATCAGGTGGACGCTGATCTGGCGTGAACTTGGCGTCAGCAATCGGCAAGAATTAGCGCAGGACAGGAAAACATGGACTCTCGTTTTGGAGTCCAAGATTAACTTCGGGTCACTGAGTCAGAGAAGAAAGTAAGTAAAAAATATATATATAGGACCTACAAGTATTGGTCTAGGGTCCAGGTGGTTCACCAATCCGCCTTGGAGAAGCGTGATGAAGTAATATCGATACCTCTAGAAATGGCGAGGTCCCATGCTCAGTAACAAAACTTTATAAAAACGTCGAATGTCAAACTTACTTTTCTAAGATCCGCAAAGACAAAATCACAAAAGTGTGTGTGTGTGTGTGTGTGTGTTTAACTTTAACCCTTTCGGTACGGACGCATTCTACGTCGCGTCGTCCCCGTTGACCGAGCAGTCGCGGCAAGCGTCCATACTTGCGGAACAACTGCAAGCGCCCGTCAGACGCACAATACCACGCTATCTTACGCAGAGCGAGTGCAGTCGCTCGTAAAAAAAATGCTTAAAAAATTATAACATAATGCAATAGAAAATATTTGCTCATTTCGTCAGTTTATTATTAGGCAGCGTAAAACAAGTGCAAAATACTTGCGATGGATTACCATGGAGATAACATATACATTCTGCTCATCAAGAGTCGTGAGTGACCTAAGTCACCGTTCGTACATAACGAGCGTCAAATGTTGGGTGACCATAGTCACCGCTCGTACAGAGCGAGCGTCAGGCGTTGGGTGACTATAGTCAACGCTCGGACAGACCGAGCGTCGGGCGTTGGGTGACTATAGTCACCGCTCGGGCCGAAAGGGTACTATCTTCTTTTTAAAACACAATATTAAGTAAGTAAGTAATTCTGTATATACTATCTTCTTTTTAAAACACAATATTAAGTAAGTAAGTAAGTTTGACTGTCCTTCTTTGTAATGAGTTACTGCATAGCTTGACTCCATCAATTAACTAAAAACTTTTAATTTATGGAAATTAATAATTAAACACAAAATTATTTAAAAAATGCTATATGAATGGCTAATAGATGGCAATATTTATAATACTAAGGACTTTTGCTTTAAAAGTTGGATCGAATGTATGTATATAACAGATGAATTAATTATAATTTTAATGACAATGTAACAGTTTATTATTAATTTAATGCTTTGTAACCATAAGCGACCTATGTATTTAGATCTATATGTGTCTATACGTGTATATAGTTTATGTAGAGTTGACATTATAAAGAAATAAATAAATAATTAATGAAATTTGTACGCCATAAGTGTCAATTTGATGGAGCGTTTAAACGTCTTTTTTCATCTTGTTACACCTCACATTATGCAAATAAAGAATGATTACTATTATTAATCGCTAAAATTGAGCTTTATTAAAAAGTTCAAAAGGTGTCTTATAGTACAGAAAGTTTATTTACATGTATTGATTTATTACACCTTCCAATTTAAACTCACCTTTTTAACTGCGTGCAGTAAACCGTGAAGATCAGAGAAACGCAGCGATTGTGTTTACATCCAAGCGAATGGTGCAACGAAACGGTAAACAGAAACTTCCTGAGGGTATTATAAAGCTTTCTGACACCGTGCTTCGCTTAATGACCACTCGACGGTACTTTGATTGCTTGTGTAAACATTGCCGGCTTGGGCTTTTCTCTGTTTACACTAATGCGGTCAGTGGCGTACTTTTTTATTGCTGGCCAGGGCTGTCTAAATGAAATATATTTTCGGACCAATAAAAATTACTCCATACGCCAAGGGGTCGCAGAAACAAATACTTTTAGTTTTGGAGAAAAAAATTATCATACATATTATATTATGATTATATTAGTACGATATTATTTATATATTAATGGAGTTATTGATGGAGTCAGGCGTTACTTTGCGGAAATCCATCACTATGTGGACAGTCAAAAGTTTTACTTAGCTAAGATCCGCGACAAGCAAACAATAACAGAAAATTAATAATGTGTGTTTTCCTGCTGGATGAAGTGGATTTATTTGGAACTCAAACCAAAAACTTACCGAAAAACGGCCCGCAGCTCTCCACCCACCAACCACTATAACCAACCAAACACACACCACCATTTTTCCACCTTGTAAACGACACGTGTTTTGACCCAACACGAGGCATCTTCAGGTATAGTAGACTCTACGGAAGACAACCGAAAACTTTTCTAACTTTAAATCTTTTGACTGTCCACATATTAATGGGGTCTTTATTATCTTTTACAATCCTATTAATATAAACAAAGTTTGTTGTTATCAGACGCAGTGCGCATAGAAATAACTTATCTGACAGTCTTCTTCTTATTCTCAGAATGCTTTTATTACTAGCGATATTTAATTTACGTAAAATTAATTATTTAATAAGTTGATACAAAAACTGCGGACCGCGCGAATAAAAGCCGCGAACCGGCGAAATATTCATCCACTCAACCGCTGTGCAGGTAAGTGGCTCAATCAAATAATGCTTTAAACAAATGTGTGTTACATAGTTTGCGTGCTCTAGTTCCTCGCCTCAATACACTCCGTACAATCCTGGCATATCTTTTAACTTCAACACGATGGATAGTAAATATATTGTGTGCGAGAGGCCGCGGTTACACTCGATACAAAAATCGATTACGCCGACGTTGAACTTTTATCGATTATGAACGCATGCTTCATTATATAACGCTTGTCCACATTCTTGCCACAACATTCTAAAGTAATCGAATGGTTGTCGAAAGCGATGAAACTCTCTTTGAATTTTATTGTCTGAAGATGAAAGTATTCGACCAGGCATGCTTCTCTTAGGATGCCAAAACGTGGACTTTCGTGGGGTCGGAAGTCAGTCCATGGAGTATCTGCTCGACTGCTAAATGTGCCCTAACACCTGCACACTCCAAGATTTAAAAGGCGAATGCTGCAGCCGTTGCACTGGCCGAAATTACTGGGCTGGAAAATAAAGGTCGAACCACTAACACAAATGAAGAAGAAGCGAGCGGCGCAGAATACTGTTGGTAGATTCGAAGAGTGTGCCCAAGAAGCGGTCAACAGTTAGATGAAATATCTCTTAGTCTCGCTAAAACTCGAGAACGGCTGGACCGATTTGGCTAATTTTGGTTTTGAATTATTTTTGGAAGTCCTGAGAAGGTTTAAAAGGTGAGTAAATATGATAAAAATATTAGAAATATAGTAAAAGTAACAATTTCGTTTTCCTTTAGAAACTATCTGTCAAATATTTGATGTTCGTCCTGTCGTTCGGAAATCAATTAAATTTAAAAGTCGTTCAGAAACTAAATTAAATTCAAAAATTTTTTTTTCATTTTTTTATTATATTACGATTTCCTTTTGTTCTTGTTAAGTTTTGACCACATTTTTTACTAATGTTGAAACATTCTGCAATTATCGTTCAGCTTTTTTATTTATTGATTCTGAGGCGGTACGAAGTTTGCCGGGTCAGCTAGTATTTTAAAAAAATATAAAATCCACACTTCTTTTCTTCGTAAAAAATATTGAATTTTATCTACACCATGGTAGTTTTTTTTCATTGTTTGTGTTTGAAAACCTCATTTACCGGACACCCTGTATATTAAGGCAACACTTTCCGATAAGAAATAGATAACACAAGCGTCTTATCGCACCAGAGGTATACATTCGCGATGCAATGCGACCCACGAGGAGCGTAATCGGTGTCAAATGTAAACTTTCTCCACTTGCAGGGTGACACCAACTTGTCGCGTGATAACGCGTTATAATATATACGATCTGTGATGGGCAGCCGACGTGTTTAGAATGAATGATTATCTAGAAAGCGAAGGTAGGAGCGATTTGCAAGGATATAATGAGGGTACTTCGAAACCAAGGTGCCGGGATTTGCCCGCAATGATTCAAGAAGTGAGTTTACTTTGCTTTGTGGTGGAAAGCCGACGTGTTTAGAGTGAATGATTATCTAAAAAGCGAAGGTAGGAGCGATTCGCAAGGATATAATGAGGGTTCTTCGAAACCAAGCTGCTGGGATTTGTCCGCAATGATTCAAGAAGTGAGTTTACTTTGATCTGTGGTGGGCAGGCGACGTATTAAGAGTGAATGATTAGTTAGAAAACGAGGGTAGGAGCGATTCGCAAGGATATAGTGAGGGTACTTCGAAACCAAGGTGCCGGGATTTGCCCGCAATGATTCAAGAAGTGAGTTTACTTCGATCTGTGGTGGGCAGGCGACGTATTAAGAGTGAATGATTATCTAAAAAGTGAAGGTAGGAGCGATTCGCAAGGATATAGTGAGGGTACTTCGAAACCAAGGTGCCGGGATTTGCCCGCAATGATTCAAGAAGTGAGTTTACTTTGCTCTGTGGTGGAAAGCCGACGTGTTTAGAGTGAATGATTATCTAAAAGGCGAAGGTAGGAGCGATTCGCAAGGATATAATGAGGGTACTTCGAACCAAGCTACCGGGATACGACCACAATGATCCAAGAAGTGCGTTTACTTTGATCTGTGATGGGCAGCCGACGTGATTAGTTATAAAACGAGGGTAGGAACGATTCGCAAGGATATAATGAGGGTACTTAGACACCAAGCTACCGGGATTTACCCGCAATGATTCAAGAAGTGAGTTTACTTTGATCCGTGATGGGGAGCCGACGTGATTAGTTATAAAACGAGGGTAGGAACGATTCGCAAGGATATAATGAGGGTACTTAGACACCAAGCTGTCGGGATTTACCCGCAATGATTCAAGAAGTGAGTTTACTTTGATCCGTGATGGGGAGCCGACGTGTTTATAGTGAATGATTAGTTCGAAAGCGTAGGTAGTAGGCATTCACATGGATACAATGAGGGTACATCGAAACTATGCTCTCGGGCGTTGCTCGCAATGATTCAAGAAGTAGTTTACTTCACCCTCTCATCACAGACTGAGGCTATGCGGAAACTGAAGTAAAAAACCCCATACTCAAGGCTCTGAAAGTAATGAAAAGGAACCCATTGAATGTTTTTCTTTTATATTCCTATGTAAATATATACTTTTAATGTCGTGTTGTATGTGCCACTATTTAAAAGGAGAAAATGAACATAAGTGGTTATAAGCGGTTGTGAGACGAATTTTTTTTTTTAATAAACTCTTACGGATTCTGACCGTCTGTTCTACGAGTTGGTATTCCGACTGACCTTTGACAAATGCTATACAACTGCGTGTTTATTGTATTTATTCCGCTTTATTTGTATGTTTTAATGGGGAACACGACATAATGTGTTGCTGTCAGCACAGTAGAATTTTATTATTTATTAAACTTAACTTGGCTCAGTGGCGGGGCACTCCGCCCGCGGAGTCAATGGTCGCGGGTTCAATCCCCGCATCGGAATAAATATATGAATGGATGAGAAATATTTATTCCGAGTCTGGTAACCCCAACAATCCGCATCGGACAAGCGTGGTGGGTTAACGTCCGTTCCTCCAGAAATGGAGAGGCCCGTGCTCAGCAGTGGGACATATATGGGTTGTTAAAAAGATAAATGAAAAATTAAACTTGATGTACAAATTGAACTCACGGCAATTGGTTTAAAAATCGATCACTTTCGGTTCGTGATGGCAACTTTCGCACCCGATTTATTTGCAGATACGTGCTTGAGTCCACGGTTTCGACACCGTCAACTCGCTCCCTTTGAATATCGAGTAGTTGGTGTTCTTTACTACGGCAATTACAAATTAAATAAATAAGTATATAGAATTTTTTTACTCCGATATAAAACTAAATTTAATTAATTACAATTTTATTAATGAATTAACATTTAAAATAGTGTCATCCATTAAACATTTAAATAAATGTATATAAATTGAAGTTGATGAATAAAAAGTATTTTATTGAAGATATATAAATATTTATAGGGAGAGTGTGAACTAATGGTAGAAATTGAATAAAAGAGGAAAAAATAAGGCTCTCAACGCTTTCTGAACGAAGCGCATCGTGAATTCTGTGAATAATGCGAACTCATTAAAATTATGAATTCGTTTACGGTTTGTAATTGATCGCTTTTTAATTTATAAACGTATTATAGATAGTACCGTTAAAATGTAACCGTTAAAATTTCTTATTTATAATATACATACATATATTGCCAGTCGTCTTTCACCCATCCTCTCTATATGCCCAAACCATCTAAGCTCCTAAGCATCTAAGCATCATCTTTTACTCCACATCGTTGTCTTACATCTTCATTTATTATTCTATCATTCACCACACATACTTCTTTATGCTCTCATTTCCACCGCATTCAGTCTGCTTTCATGACTCTTCTGCCAAATTCAACTTTCAATACCGTATATTAGCGTCGGACCAAGCATCCCCTGATGAACTGCTAGTCTGGCCATTTTAGACACATTTTGACTTTTAATAAAGACGACTGGCAAAAGAAATTTACGTTGCTATAAAACATACCTTGACCAAATTACTGAAGTTTTTAAGAAAAGCCAGGTCAAGAGTACCCTTAAACGGCAGGCTTGCATGAGGAAAATAATGAGTGTGGAGGAAGCATGGAAAGTAAGTCAAGATCGTAGCAGTTGGAGATCTGTGGTCTCTGCCTTCCCCTACGGGAGACAAGCATGACGATATGTATTTATATATTGCCGACGTGCAATGGAGAGGCGCATTTTGAATATCAGGGAAACGCAAACAAAAGTGTAACAATGTTTTATTTATTTATTCTTCCTGTACAGATTTTAATACAAAGGCAGACTTAATGACGGAAGACATTCTCTGTCAGTCAACCTTTGGATAGACATCATCATCATCATCATCATTAACAGCCTGCGGCAGTCCACTGCTAGACACAGCCCCCTCCCCCCAAGAAACGTCACCTAGTCGCTTTGCGCAAATCGTTGCACCATCTAGCCAGGGGCATCCCACGATACGTTTGCCGAGACGCGGTCTCCACTCCAGTACTCGTCCGCTCCAACGATTGTCGGATCGTTGACATTGACTTTCTTCATTCCGAATCATATCTACGAGAGAAACTCTGAGCATAGCTCTCCAAAGCTCTCTGAGCCACTCCAGGTTGTGAAGCAAACTGTCAGTGTCCACGTTTCAGCACCGTGAGAGAGTAAAGGTTCTACTGTTCTTCGACTAACCGTTCACAATATGGCTTCTTTTTGAATTTTGAATTTAACCCATTTACCAAAACTTAACTTGGATCAAGGTTTTGGATTCCATCAAGGAGATGTATTATTTATCCTTTGCCCACAACTAAAACTAGCTTTGCCCAACGACAATATAATTATTTGGCTCCGTTTATTTATACTAAATTAAATCGCATAGAGAAGACTAATAATCTAAATATCAATTCAATAAAAAAACTCATAAACAAATGGCTATCCAACCTAGCATATAATTCTACAGAATTAATATTAAATAAACATTAGCTTAGTAGAACAAAATAAAATAAAATAAATTCAGAAATAGACACATGTAAAAAAAAAATCTTTTTGGTTTGTATAACTTAATAAAGTTTTTTTTTTTAAATTTGCATAGTTATATTAAGTATAGCAAGAAAATAATATATGTAACTCATAAATATGTCACAGAAGGGAACCGTCTGCCGTAGTACAGGGTTCACCCTAGTTCGGCAGACGGGGAAATAAAAATTGTAAACTTATCAATGAACAATAAATATATATTATATATTATATTATTATATATGGGCGTCCAAATTTTTACCAACTTTAAATTTTTACTTGCATTCGACTGTAGAGACTACTATGGGTACAATGCCTAATCATATATGACTTCATTCCATTGATCAACATGCCACATAACGGAGATCTCATGCGCGAGTCAATGTATTTTATTTTTCATTTTATGCTTTTATGAGATCTCATGTGGAACACTTATATCCACTATCATTGCGTCGAATGTAGTTCGATCCACTATCACAATATGTGATAATGGATCGATCCCCGTATAATGTAGCACGTTTGTTTTCGAGAACTCAATTTGGATCGTATTTATAATAAGGCACCTTCTGTTCGCACAGGTCATATTTAATGGTAAGCTGCTGATGAGCAATTCTGGCCACTTGGTTATGTGTGTGCAAATACTACTTTAGTGATTCTTACCGGTTGGTGACACGCTCGGGATATATCAGCGGTGACATCTTTCAGGATATGTTTCCGGTAGTTCTTAGTTTTTATGACTTCATCTTGTATTGCAGACAAAACCCTCGGTCTCACCGAAGATATCACCGAAATGTGACCAATGTACCGAAGCAGATTTGTCTATATCATTATGTGAACAGTTAGAACTTTTACTTAGCTAAGATCCGCGACATGGAAACAAAAATAGAAAAATAATAACGTGTGTTTTTTACTGCAAGAATTGAATTTGAGCCCAGATAAGTAAAAGTTCCGAATGTCCACATAGTTATGGATTTCCGCAAAGTAACGCCTGACTCCATTGATCAGCTTATGTAAGCATTTGTTAGAGCTGTTTCTTATTATTACATATTAATTTTATGAGAGAAATCGAGTTAAGTCGCCAAAAATTAAAACATATCGATATCCAGGGCAACGTTCGCGATCTCGTTTCGATTGAGAATTTTATAATTCGGACCGGTTTCGGAGTTGATTGTTTACGTGGGGCGGAGCTGGAAGTTCATCGGCCCGACGACGGCTCGATCGAGGACTCACCTCTGTTCTGGGAACAATGCACCAGCTCCCACCTGAGTGCAGTTATTGCATAATGAGGAGAGTGCCGGTTGAAAAACTTCACACCGTGATCACATCTACAGTTAACTTTAAAAAAAAAATATATATATATATATATATATATATATATATATATATATATATATATATATATATATATATATATATATATATATATATATATATATATATATATATATATGTTTTTTTTTGAAGTACAAAATCATTAATGAACAGATGTTACAAATGTAGATTTACATATATATTTTTTTCTGTGGTGGCAATTAGTTACAACTATTAACCACTTAGACACGGCTGACTTTTGCATAGGTCTGTTTCTCTGTAGGGCAGATGCGGAGGCAAAACAAATATATAACAATATTTGAATATTATTATTTAATTCAAACATTCACGACTTATTTATTTTAATTCGAACATTCGCGAGCCACTATAGTGGCGCGTCGTTCACAAAGAGAACATTCGCGAAAGCCACTATAGTGACGCGTCGTTCACAAAGAGAACATTCGCGAAAGCCACTATAATGGCGCGTCGTTCACAAAGAGAACATTCGCGAAAGCCACTATAGTGGCGCGTCGTTCACAAAGAGAACATACGCGAAAGCCATCATAGTGGCACGATGTTCACAAAGAGAACATTCGCGAAAGCCACTATAGTGGTGCATGATGCCTTAGAGGTTTAGGAACAAGACTAAACTTACAAATATTACTTTTACTATAAGGAAATATAAATGGCGTTGGACAGCAGATACTCTTCGAGGAGAAAGAAAATAGAGTAGGACAATCACAGGTTAGTACCCGAGAAATCTGAAAAGGAGACGCGGAAGACAATACGATAGATGGCATGACGAAATAAAAAAGTAGCAGAAAAATTGTGGATTAGGAGAACCAGGGATAGGATTCAACGGAAAATGTTGGAAGAGGCCTTTGTCCTTAGACAAACAGATAAAAAGGTTGTCGGTGTATAACATTATATTTAGTGTAAACTATATTTTATAATTTTTATATATTCACGCCTATCCCCCGCAGGGGTTGGCAGAGACCACAGAGCTCCATCCGCTACCATTTATCGCAGAAAAACCGCTCTCCATTAGTCGCTTTTCGCCCTCGTCAGAATCAGGACGTGACGAGTGGCGAACCACGTCGCCGTCATTGTCAACAAATTAGGTATATTAAATTCGTCTTAGTGAATCCCACGAGCCGCAAGGGATGACGGCGGTCAGCCCCAGCAGAGCCCTGCATGCTCATTATAAACTATGTATCTATCTGAATAAATGCTTAAGTGTACTGTAATGGCTGGACTGGAGCGAAGTGAAGCGTATGGCCTCCTACAGACCGAGGTGGAGACGCGTCGTGACTGCCCTACGCCAGGGGGACTTAGGACTCGGTGAAAGATATAAACATTATAACAAATCAAATGCCAATTATAAGCCAGCAATCGTGTACGGACAACTCTGTTGCCCGTTGACTGATATAAAACAGGAAATGTGGGTATCATGTGTCCTTTGTACGGCGAGAAGCGCTTTTGAAACATGATCACTAACTAAAAGGGATAAAATTGGATTTTTAAAAACAACTGCACACACAGCGACCACATGCCATCACCAGGGCACCAGGGCAGCAAGGGATAGAAAACTAACTACGATGAAAATAAGAACCACGTTGGATAGCCACTTTTTTTTGTTACATTAGCCCAAAAGTATATAATGAGTTCCCGAGAACATCTCTTCTGGGCAAGACATATAGAAAAAAAATATTACTTAGTAAGAACCAAATCCGTATGTCTTTTTTACAGGGCAGTAGCATCACTTGCTGGCACTTATATTATTTTATTATGTGTATATATGGATGTATGTGTGTATTTATATTATGTGTATGTATGTACTTATTTATGTGTATTTATATATGTATTCCAAATTTGGATAATGACCGAATCGGAAGGTCTCAGCACGGGCCTGCCTAGTGAGACCTACTATGCTCCATCCAACTATAAATTGTCATAAATAAAATAAAATAAATAAATAAATTTCATAATTTGCTCAACGGGGAGCTACTGACTATAAGGGTCAATTGCTGGGAGTTCGATTCCCGAATCGGGATAAAGATACATATCCATGCCCTATATGTATTTATTCCGAGTTTTGGTTTAAATCGAATCAATTCAAATAAAATCTTGGAAGAGCGTGGTGAATTGATGTCTACTTGTCCAGAAATGGGAGTGGCCCGTGCCTATCATTAGAGAGGTTGTGAGCTGTGGAGAAAACCACATCTAGAAATATATTTATTCCGATGCGAGAACCAAACCCGCGATCATTGACTTCGAAAGTGATAGCTTCGCCACTAAGCCAAATAGGTCGTTTTATCACAGTCCATACATGTCCCACTATTGAGCACGGGCCTCCCCATCTCGGGAGGGATTGACATTAACCCGCCACGCTTGTCCAACGCCGATTGGCGGGGTTACCAGACTAGAGACTGAATAGATATATATCGTATATGGACAGTCAAAAGTTTTTTATTTAGCTAAGATCCGCGACAAGCAATACAATAACAGAAAATTAATAATGTGTGTTTTTTGTTGAGTTTAGTGGATTTATTTGGACACTTTTCGGTTGTCTTCCGTAGAGTCTACTATACCTGAAGATGTTGGGGCGAAACACGTGTCGTTTACAAGATGGAAAAGTGATAGTGTGTGTTTGGTGTTGTGTATAGTAGTTGGTGAGTGGAGAGTTGATGGCCGATTTTCGGTAAGTTTTTGGTTTAAGTTCCAAATAAATCCACTAAACCCAACGAAAAACACAGATTATTAATTTAATGTTATTGTTTTGCTTGTCGCGGATCTTAGCTAAGTAAAACTTTTGACTGTCCATATAGTGATGGATTTCCGCAAAGTAACGCCTGACTCCATTAATAGATATATATCGGCCGTACATATAATTATTCCGATGCGAGGATCGAACCTGCGACCATTGATTCTGTGAGCGGGGGCCCCCAGCACTGGGCCTATTGGTGGTCTTCTATATACTACACAAACACAATAATATTTTTTCTTAATTGTTTTCAATTTTAGGGAGGGATATGAAGATGAAAGATTATAAACGAAAGTTTTAATGTGACGGCCTGATTCGCTTGTTATTGCAAATACACACACACACACACACACACACATATATTAATTTTACGTCCGTTTCCATTTTTAACGGTAAAATATTTTAATCACATTCCGAGATGTGATTTACGAATTTTCTAGAATACTAATAAAGACAAAAACAAATAGTTATCTGTAACTACTACTACTACTACGTAACTGTATTTGTTTTTGTCTTGAGATCGACGCAAAAAAGCGAAAAGGTATGACACAGATGTAAAAATATGTATATATATATATATATATATATATATATATATATATATATATATATATATATATATATATATATATATGTGTATATATATATATATATATATATATATATATATATATATATATTTTAATTGCATCTTCAGATCAGAAAAAAATACTGCGTCGAATGGTACTTCATTATTCCAAGATCAAATAGAATTTTTTCAGAATTAACTTTGTTGAAATAATTTTAAAGAATTCTACTTATATTAAAAAATATTGCAGGTCTTTTAAAATAAAATCTATTAATGATAAAAATACTGTGTTTTTTTATTGCAAAACTAAACTACCTCTAGTGATAGGAGGAAAAAAATCATATTTTATGTATATTTTATGGTTGTAAGGTTTCGACTATCTGCTATTATAGTTCGGCAAGTGTGCAAACTCCCTAAAAATAATATTCAAATATTGACGACAGAAAACGTACGGGTGTGGAACATGGAAAAGTACGAAAGAACTAGTAAGCAAAACTCCAGGTATTCGTCAACCGCTGCCTACGGCAATTCTCAAAAGTATATCGGCCGGATAACATGGTCTCCAACGAAGAGCTGTGGAAAATCATCAAAGAGGACCCAATAGATGTCCAGATACGTCGACAAAAATTGAGATGCATAGGGAATAAGCTCCGGCGCCACGCCAGTCGTATCCCCAAACAAGCTCTCGGATGGAATCCGCAGGAGAAAAGAAGATGTGGAAACAAAACAAACTTGCGGGGTACTGTGACGGCCGTAGTGCAGAGGATGGGCCTATCCTGGAGCGAAGTAAAACATATAGCCTCCGACAGGTCGAGATGGAGGAACATAATGTCTGGCATATAGGGGGACTTAGGACTCAGAGAGAGAGGAAATGTTGTGTGGAATGTGTGTGTGGAAATGTTGAGAAAATACAATTTGAAACAAAAAGAAAAACTACGTCGAATGGTCTCGGTTGTTTTTTAAATATTCTAAAAAAATTAGTTTTCTCTTTCTGAATCGAATGGTGTATAAAAACAAAATACGTCATGTTTTCTACTACAAATACGTGTTCCATCGTCGATATTGTAACGAGATAATTATGTGTTGGTCGCATTTCGATTGCATTTACGTAACCTTTAATTATAAGCCAACTATTTGTTGGACATAGTAAATACGCTTCGAACATACCTATTACAGAAAGGTTATGCAATAGTGTAACAAGAAATCTGTAGACCTCATTAAGAGAAGTAATAAACTAGTCATTAATTGGTGTCAAATTTATTGAAGATAAAACTTCTATAGCCGCGTTACACGCCTCTCGGTAGGGAGAAAATCTATGGGTTCGCGCCAGCAACATGCTAATGCTTAAGGTATATCTATAGCTATAGACATACTTATTAATGGAGTCAGGCGTTACTTTGCGAAAATCCATCACTATATGGAATTGAATGATTGAATATCAACTTAGCTATGATCCGCGACAAGCAATACAATAACAAAAAATTAATAATGTGTGTTTTTCCGTTGGGTTAAGTGGATTTATTTGAAACTTAAACCAAAAACTTATCGAAAATCGGCCATCAATTCTCCACCCACCAACCACTATACACAATACCAAACACACATTATCACTTTTCCATCTTGTAAACGACACATGTTTCGCCCTAACACGAGGCATCTTGCCTGAAGATGCCTCGTGTTTGATTGATGGCCGATTTTCGGTAAGTTTTTGGTTTAAGTTCCAAATAAATCCACTTAACCTAACGGAAAAACACACATTATTAATTTTCTGTTATTGTTTTGCTTGTCGCGGATCTTAGCTAAGTAAAACTTTTGACTGTCCAATATATAGACATACTTTAAACACAGTTAATGCGCACCCAGCTGTTTACACGCATCACGCCAACACATTGTATATACCCGATTGTATGTGTGTGCGTTAGACGCTTCACGGATGGATAAAGTTTTGTGAGTCGCGTCAGCAACACCCTGTAGTAATTAGCAGCATGTAGTATTACAATTAATTTGAAATTTCAAAATACAGTTTTAAGTTTTCACTTCTGTCGGCAGTCCTCATGACTGCCTCCGATTTTTTTATTATATTTTTATTATCCTAATAAATAGATAGATAGATGCGTTTATTATATTTATTTATTTTATTTAAACTTTTATACAAAGTGCACAACAGGCAGACCTGATGCCATCGGGGATACCCTGTCAGTCAACCTGCGGGCGAAACTGAAAATTGGTTTGGAGATAGTGCAACTTGAACTATATATATTATTTAGAATTATAAAGTATTCGTCTGCAGTGTGGCTATACCACTACAGAATCTACATATATTTATAATTAATATCATTTAATTGTAATGTGAACGACCCATCGCCTCAGCGGCGGGGCAGTTTTAGCGGCAGGCATTACCTACGCAGTTAATAATTACGGGTTCAATCCCCCGATTTAGGAATAAATATGGCATACTTTCCATCAGGCGACACGTTTGCTCATTTGCCTCCCTATACCATAAAAAGCCCCGCCACTGATCCAGTTGGTCGTCGCCAGCCTTTATTGGTCCGCAATGACCTCACACGTATTATCTCATTGACATAGACCGCTCTCTACTTGACATTGGCGTTGATGTAATCGATATGCAGATTGAACGCGAACCGAGTGTAACGTATCGATACATATAAATGAGAGCGTGTGTCTGTCTGTGATTTTAAAATAATCTTTCACATAGCTCATATTACAACAAGCTCAGAGAGATGTTGAGAGGGTTATGCTCACAGATTCCCTGATGGATTTGCTGCGGTGTAAAGATATTACTATACTATAGATATTTCTATCATCACAGCTTATCTTATCTCTCTTTCTCTCCTGGGTTTGCTGGAAGAAAACTCAATTTTGAGTTAAGCTCGCCCTTGTACATCTTCTTTCCTTTTAATTCTTGTATGTCGTGTTTCATGTGTACAATTAGAGAATTACAAAAAGTATTAAAAAAAAAGAAATCTGGAGGGGGGAAAAAAGTGCATGTGAGGCGTATTTGAATTACTATCATTATTTATTTTATGCAATAGACAAATCTTAATTTTATATGTATTGTGGCGCCATCTGTTGGCAGATTATGTAAGAATAATGTTGGTTTATATAATATAAAATAGTTATAATAATTGTGATTTGTGTAAAATAAATTATTTTCGAACCGATATGACATTAGAACCTTCAAAAACTTTCTGGAGTTGGCCGGTTTCATAGGGTAGTGGTGCGTGGAAAGAAGTTCTAGATAAACGCACCGTACTGGATCGCCACTCATACAGAGTTGTAAGTTCTCAAGGCTAACATCTAATTCCACGCAAATCAAAGCTTAGAAGTTGATGTTATGCGGGAATGAGGTACCAGGATACACCAGTTCGTTCATGCTACGAACAAAAATAGCACGCAGCGAAATCGTTTTCATTTCTTTATTTCATTGCTAAAAATAAAGTGACTTCACAGCCCCATTCATCCAAGTCGTGCTGCGCGCATGGTTTCTCATTTCACACACGGAGACACGTTCCGCGCGTTAGTGAACACAAAAACGAACAGCTTTTCACAAATCGCGATCGTCGAGTGGCTATTGTCTCGACATTCTTTTGTTCAGCCCCTCAAGGTGAGAGGAGCTGGACGACTGAAACCCCTTTCAATTTTTTTTGGCTTTTAACATAAAACGATTTATTGCAGCCAGTTATTTTTTTATATACTCACGCTTATCCCCCGCAGGGGTTGGCAGAGACCACAGAGTTCCATCCGCTACCATTTATCGCAGCGGAACGGCTCTCCATTAGTCGCTTTTCGCCCACTTGAGAATCAGTACGTGACGTGTGGCGAACCACGTCGCCGTCATTTTCAACAAATTAGGTATATTAAATTCGTCTTAGTGAATCCCGCGAGCCGCAAGGGAGGATTGAGGTCAGCCCCAGCGGAGCCCTGCATGCTGAGGTAAGGCACCATAGTACCCGGGGGAGCCCGACCCTGGGACGATCGGCACGCTTACAACTAGGCTCGCCACTAGCCACGCATCCATCGGCACGGCAGACCGTGGATTGGCGGAGAGGAAGGGAAAGGAAAGGAAATGCGGATTGGGGGGGTTACCAGACTCGGAATAAACATTTAAAAATCCATATAAACATTTATTCCGATGCGGGAATCGAACCCGCGACCATTGACTCCCGCCACTGAGCCAATCTGTGTCGTCGTATTATTTTAATTAGATTTATATTGTGCATAAATTCAATTTTTATCAACAAATGTAATACCAAAATACCGGTATTTGTAGATAAATACCGGATTTTAATAAGGGACAAAAAGCGTCCGGGATTTCGGTATTCGGGATCCCGGAATCCCGGTATTGTAAGCCCTAGTAATAGTTGAATCAATTATAATTTTAATGACAATGTAACAGTTTATTCATTCATTCATTTGAATTAATGGCCTTCAATAGTGCTAAAATAGCAAAGATGATTTCGCCAATGTCAATTTTGTTGGGTTAAGTGGATTTATTTGGAACTTAAACCAAAAACTTACCGAAAATCGGCCATTAATTCTCCACCCACCAACCACTATATACAACACCAAACACACATTACCTGAAGATGCCTCGTGTTGGGGCGAAACACGTGTCGTTTACAAGATGGAAAAGTGATAATATGTGTTTGGTGTTGTGTATAGTGGTTGGTGGGTGGAGAATTGATGGCCGATTTTCGGTAAGTTTTTGGTTTAAGTTCCAAATAAATCCACTTCATCCAGCACAAAAAACACACATTATTAATTTTCTGTTACTGTTTTGCTTGTAGCGGATCTTAGCTAAGTAAAACTTTTGACTGTCCATATACTATTTGATAGACACGGACCTCAGTCAATGGTATGTATAAATATCAATGTAAGGATAATGATGAAAGACCGTGACTATTGGGAAACACCAGTTTCAGTCATAGTTGCTGCGGTGATGGATTGACTAAAAAAAAGACGGACGCAAGCGGTACAGACGGCCTTGAGACGATGCAAAACACAAACGTTCTTCGCGTTATCTGTAACAGAAGTTTCCAGAAGGTTAATTCTGATAGCGAAACCTTGCTTAAGTGAATGCTATTTATAAAATGTTTTGAAATAAATACTTAAAGGCAGGCAACACTTTCGTAATACCTATGGTCTCTCAGATATTATATGGGCGGCGTTAAATACTTCCCACCAGGCGACATGATTGCTCGTTTGCCCTCCTATTCCATAAAAAAAGAGTTATATTCCATAAACATAGTGGTAGAGCAACGCTGCAGACGAATACTTTGTCAAGAATGGCATATTATTTGTCTGTAGCATGAAACGGGGAAGTGCCACACTCCCGCAGAAAACCGGCGTCTTGGTAGCTCAGCTACCGCGCTTCGTCCGGTAAGTGGATGGGTTCCGAAGGCCCAACCCCCCTCCCCACTCCCATAATAACAAATACCTTAAAGGCCGGCAACGCTTCTGCATTGCGTGTGTCTATGAACGGCTTTGATTGCGGCCATCAGGCCTCGCCAGACACGCCTGCTCGTTTGCTTTCCTATTTCATAAAAAAAAAATAGAGGATACGATGACGCTCTATGGAAGTAACAACGGTGTACCAAAATAATTTCTCGGCGAGGCCGACCCAAACACGTGGAAGCGCTCCGTAGCGATCGAAATCCATCGGGTGACGTGGCCCAATGGAGAAGCACTGTGGACGCCCTGTGCCCAGCCTCGAGGACATAAGGCCAAAACAAAACAATTTCTCTTCTAAACCCTGCCTTACACAAAGGGCTTTATTTCTCCCGTCAAGTGTTAGCCAACGTCAACCGCACACTTCGTTCTTTATGTGCCCGTATGTACAGAAATAGTGTCCAAGGTGACAAACGCCCCGTTATTTCCTTCGGCCGTTCCCCCGAGACCTTGGCCTTTCTCCTACACAATTAATCATCGTCGGTTTGAACAGGCAGGTGTTTTGTAAGCAATTGTATTTACGGAATTATTCTCTTCAAGGTAATAAGTGACGTATCAAATGGCGCAGCGGTGAGTTTGAAGTTGAGGATCGCGGATTCTTCTCCCGCTTTGTACAAATAGTTGTATCGCAAAGATATTTTCATTTTTGCTAGATATTTGGTGATGTGATTTTTTTTATAATGTCGACTTATTCAGATGCAAGGTGGATGTAAACACATCGTCCGATGGTTAGCCACTATTCACTGACACCGGGATATAAAATATATTCACAATATGTATAAATAAATAATACATATATATATATATATAATAAATAATACATATAATATATATATATATATATATATATATATATATATATATATATATATATATATATATATATATATATATATATAAACCAATTGCTGTTTTTTAGTCTCGCTAAAACCCGAGAACGGCTGGACCGATTTGGCTAATTTTGGTTTTGAATTATTTTTAGAAGTCCAGGGAAGGTTTAAAAGGTGAGTAAATATGATAAAAATATAAGGAATATAGTTAAAACAAAAATAATAATAAAATCCAATTCATATCGAGCATTTTTTTATTGATTACGATTTCTTTTTGTTCTTGTTAAGTTTTGACCACATTTTTTACTAAAGTTGAAACATTCTGCAATTCAACAATCGTTCAGTTTTTTTATTTATTGATTCTGAGGCAGTACGAAGTTTACCGGGTCAGCTAGTATAATATATATAAATGTTAGCAGTTAACAGACTGAAGTGACAATGGGCTGGAAACGTTTGTCGGAAAACCGACGCTGCGTTTCGCTTCCACACGAAGCATGCTCAGTTTTAGTAGACTCTACGTAAGACAACCGGTGAAGTCTTTCGTAAAGTCTACTACTAGAGTTACTAATACTGTACTTTATATTTACAGCGACCGTTCGGTCTGTCTGGAATTCCTCTGGTGGATAGAATTCGAAATGAAGAAATTCGCCGGAGAACCAGAGTCACCGACATAGCTCTTCAAGTTAGCAGACTGAAGTGGCGTTTGTCGAAGAACCGACAATTGTTGGAGTAGACGAGTGCTGGAGTGGAGGCCGCGTCTCGACAAACGTAGTGTGGAATGCCCCCCGGCTAGTTGGAGCGACGATCTGCGCAAGGCGGCTGGCAGAGACTGGATGCGTGTAGCCGAAGATCAAGCTAGGTGGCGCGCCTTGAGTGAGGTCGTGGACTGCCGCGGGCTGATATTGATATATAGGTAATTGATATCATTTATATAAGGAAATACATTCGCCAAGATAGAAAATGAAATAAAAAAAATTGATGCAATTCCTTCCCAGTCACGCATTTGAGTCACACCAGAATGAAAAACACAACACCACATTTTGTAGACGATGACTGATTTACGATGAATTATTTATCCTCGACAAGAGATTAACCAAAGATCCGCGACTAGCAAACAAAAACACAAAAATAATAATGTGTGTTTTCTATTGGAAGATGTGGATTTATGGAGAACTAAACTAAATCTTATCGAAAAACGGCCGTCAGCCACACACACCAGACACACCACCACTTTTCCACATTGCACACGACACGTGTTTCGCCTCAACACGAGGCATCATCATGTATAGTAGACTCTACGGAAGAGATAAGTAAAAGTTCTAACTGTCCACATAGTAATGGATTTCCGCAAAGTAACGCCTGACTGAATTAATCATTTTAATTTTTTACAAAAAAAAAACCAAATATTTTCCCAGGGTATCTTTATAAATCCTCTATGATATGATGGTCTATTACATAGTTGTTTTAATTTCGGAATTTTATCAATAAACTAACTTAGTAATAGGCAAGTATGTAAAGATTACATTACAGCGTAGAAAGATCTCATAATCCTAATCCTTTCGGTACTTCAATTTAACGTCAATTATAACGCCCACAGCCATTAGTATGTGGGCCATCCCAACCATCTGATAATCACATACAACAGTTAGAAGATGCGTTGGCGTAATTCCCTTGTAATCTCCTAGTATAATTTGGCCTCTAGGAGACTTAGAGTAACAAAGAAGAATGTTCACTGTATAAATTGAGAAATTATATTATAGTATCGTTTAAAATGTAAATAATGTATTCTTAAAGTTTTGAAAACAGAAATACATGCATACATGTACATATCGTCACGCCTGTCTCCCATAGGGGTAGGGGGAGGCGGATCACCACAGATCTCCATCTGCTACGATCTCGGCATACTTACCTTGTTTCTTCCACACTTGTCATTCTCCTCTTGCAAGCCCGCCGGTTAAGGGTACTCTTGACCTGGCCTATCTTGAATTGCAATTTGGTCAAGGTTTGATTGATAAAACAGAAATAGTTGTTGAATAATAAGCGTGAACATATTGACGACTGTCTGTTGTACACCAGACGAAGATCTAACCACTGACCTGGCACTAGCATCGGTCACTTTCTATTCTCTTTGAATGGCGGTATTGCAGTAACCTACCCGCCCTGCATCAGACTATGGACAATTTAAAACTGCTTGACAAAAAGTATTACCTTATTTTACAATGTTTTTTATTTTTTTTTGTAACTTTTTTATATATTGTTGTGTTGCCATTTGCTCTATTGCTCTTATATTTATGAGTTCATCAGCAGCCTACGGCAGTCCACTGCTGGACATAGGTCTCCCCCATGGAGCGCCACCTAGCCCCATCTTCGGCTACACGCATCCAGTTTCTGCCAGCCGCCCTGCGCAGATCGTCGCACCATCTAGCCGGGGGGTGTCCCACACTACGTTTACCGAGACGCGGTCTCCACGCCAGCACTCGTCTGCTCCAACGATCGTCGGATCTCCGACAGACGTGACCAGCCCATTGCCACTTAAGTTTGCTAATTTGAAAGGCTATGTCGGTGACTTTAGTTCTCAGGCGGATTTGTTCATTCCGAAACATCCGAAACAACCAGAGAAACTCCGAGCATAGCTCTCTGAGCGACTCTGAGCTTATGAAGCAGACGGACTGTATATTTATGAGTTACTCTATACTAATTATATTTATCCTATTACATTTCAGTATTACAAGAGCCAATTACGGTGGCTCATTCACTGTACACGCAGTGCGCTTGTGGAACTCTCTTCCACATGCTATACGTGATAGCCTCTCACTGGATGTATTTAAGAGAAGAATTAAAGAACATTTCCTTTCAGTATAAAATATTTATATATGTATATATTTATTTATATAGTATTATATTATATATTATTAGTATTTATATGTTTATATATGTATGGTTTTATATAGTATGTATTGTTATGTGTATTATTATTATATTTTGTTGTTGTACACTTATTTCTATCCTCACAGCTTATCTTATTTCTCTTTCACTCCTAGGTTTGCTGGAAGAAAACTCAATTTTGAGTTCAGCTCGCCTTTGTACATCTTCTTTCCTTTTAATTCTTGTATGTCGCGTTTTATGTGTACAATAAAGTATTAAATACGAATCTATAAATCAGTCTCATTACAATTGCATACGTTATAAACCTTTTACGGGCGTACATACAGTGCAGGCCGCGTACGGCGAAATGGAAGGGCCACAAATCGATATTAGGTAGCGACATATAGATTGCAAACTACGCCTACCGCGAGCGACAGAAAAAAGAGGATACCTGTGTGTTTCTTTCACCATTTCGAGAAGAGAAGAAGAACCTCGTTGCGAAATGGTGGTAAAAGCTTCAACTCAATTATTTTGTTATGGCAACTATCGGGGAATTCTGTCAGTATCAAATCGGTCATGGGAATCACACAATCAAATGAAAACTTAAAAATAGAATCTCACACCGTGGGAACTTTCACAAAAGTACCGGAGAACTACAAAACAACAAAAAATGAAACTATACATAAACCGGTCCCGTGAGCGGTTGAGTTCCGGAGGCCGAACCCCAACCCCTCACATAATGACACATTGCTTAAAGGCCAGCAACGCTTCTGCACTGCTTATGACACTGCGGGTGTTTATAGGCGGCGTTGATTGCTTTACATCCTGTGACACGTATGCTCGTTTGCCTTCCTATCCCATAAAAAAAATTCAAACTTAACTACAATTTTCAAACAAGAAGTTGAATATTTCTTATTCAGAAATAGTAGTTAAGGTTGAAAAGCCAATTCTACCAACTGACACCCGATTCTATCGAACACATTCAGAGGGAATGGCTGCCATTGGCCTTGAATACGGTAGCTTCGCAACTAAGCCAATTAGGTCATCCGTTATTCTTATGATGCTGTCGTTAGTTGACGAGATTCATAACTTTTATGTAACCACGTCGTTGTCAAGTACACACGGCGTACAAGACCTTGTACATCTGCGGGGTCATAGCGAGTGACAAATTACTGTTTAGCATAACATCTTGATAAAATGGTGGCTATTCTACCAAAATATTCTATGGATTTTTTCAGAAAACTTGAAAAGTCACGATACGCGCATTTATTTCATATCACTTCAGTTATATACACCTCAATCGAACTATATATGTATAATTTAATATCAGCCTGCGGCAGTCCACTGCTGGACATAGGCCTCAAGGCGCACCACCTAGCCCCATCTTCGGCTACACGCATTCAGCTTCCAGCCTCCTTGCGCAGATCGTTGCTCCATCTAGCAAGGGGGCGTCTCACACTATGTTTGCCGAATCACGGTCTCCACTCCAGCACTCGTCTACTCCAACGATTGTCGGTTCTCCGACAAACGTGTCCAGCCCATTGCCACTTCAGTCTGCTAACATGAAGAGATATATCAGCGACTCTGGTTCTCCAGCGAGTTTTAAATTCTATTCACCAGAGAAACTCTGAGCATAGCCCTCACCATATTCCTCTGAGCGACTTTGAGCTTGTCAAGGAGACGGACCGTCAGTGTCCACGTTTCGGCACCGTGAGAGAATAGTATATTGTATAATACGCCACCATAATTAAACAATATAACTGATAATATTATAAGATTATGTAAATGAAATAAAAACACAACGTCACTGATGTAAGTTGGCGGGAGAAGTCAAGTGTCATTCTTATTCTTAATAACAATGCTGCTCGTCGTACTCGGAAATGTGGCGATTTCGAAATTTTGATGATGTAGAATATAGTGGAATGGAATGCACTCGCCATAACAAAATGACTGCCAAAGGGCAAAGTTACCGATACTAAACGCAGGAGAAACAATTTTGTATATGACACGCCTTGTAAATATTTAGTGTGCGTATATGTAAAATCATATAAATCAAGAAGAGGCTTAAATTTATAGACTATCTATGTATCTAATATAAATGTTAAGAGTTTATCTATCTAATATAAATATTAAGACAATTTTATTAGAAAATCTATAAATAATATTATAGACTTTCTAATAAAATTGTTATAATACGACAACGACTGGCTCAGTGGCGGGGCCTTCCGCCCACGGAGTCAATGGTCGCGGGTTCGATTCCCACATCGGAATAAATATATATATGAATTTATAAATATTTATTCCGAGTCTGGTACCCCCCCCCCCCCCCAATCCGCATTTCCGTTCCTGCCTTTTCCGTTCTTCTCTATACCTTCCCTTCCTCTCCGCCAATCCACGGTCTGTCGCACCAAAGGATGCGTGGCTAAGGGCGAGCTTAGTCGCAAGCGTGCCGACCGTCCCGGGATCAGGCTCCCCCGGGTACTATGGTGCCTTACCTCAGCATGCAGGACAGTGTGTTTTTTTGTGAAAAAAACACACATTATTAATTTTCTCTTATAGTTTTGCCTGTCGCGGATCTTAGCTAAGTAAAACTTTTGACTGTCCACATTTTAAGTTTCTAACAGTAGAGAGATGTTTTTCGAATGCCACACATGGCGGAGACATGCAAAGGCTCCTTTAGCCTTGACAACATCTACTAGGGTACAAAAAACCCTAGCAAAAAATATTCTCTCCTTTGTTTTCACGTACCCAATGGGTTCAATTGTCACTAGGCCTCATTTCGAAACAAACGATCTCGTTACAGTAGACGCTGCGAATTAGGGACAACCCACTAATTACGTTTAAGTGAAGCCGAGCACAATTCATCACATGTGTCTCGACCGTGAGATGTATAGTACACACGTATCGTAACAACTTGCCACCAACACTTAATGACGTGCATACTATAAATATGTTTAAAAATAAATACAAAAATCTAATTTTAAGTACGCAAACAGGAACTTGTTCTTTTGGTTGCGGTGAATTTATTACATGATTGAGTTGTTTTTAATTTTATTGTATTGTACGTGTATTTATGTGTATGAGTAGTAGTATATATATGGATGTATATATATGTGTGTATGTGTTCGTATCAATGTCGTCACTGGTCCGCGATCTGACTACGTCGGTTCTTGCTAAAAACCAGCGCCAGGTGCTCCAATAGAACTCCTGGTATATGCTGAGCAAGAACCATTACATGACACTTGTTAGATTAAAATTATTTTCTTTTCGTTTTGTTTATTTGTATATTATAATATTTTTAAGGTTTTAATTTTAGGTATTGTAAAAATAGTGTCATGAGTAAAGTTTTCTCTATTTCTATTTCGACTTCTACATTGTGTAGTTTTCTTAAATAGTATATGAAGAATGAAGAAGTTATTAATTGGAACTAAATATTGAACTACTTCTTCTTTTAAGAGTGCCTCTCCGACTTGCGAAGGTTGGCAGCCAATTCATAACTTACCTTCTCCTTCGCGAAGTGCAGCAGTTCTGTTGTTAAGTTCAAATATTCAAGTAGTAAAAGACAAATCATCAAAAAAGGCAAATCTATGCAGTAAACAAAGCACGCAAACCTAGTAGGAACCTAATACCTCGCACTGGAATATGAAATTTACAACTAACATCAACTCATAGATTACGATCAGCCATTTCGCGGCGTGCCGGCATGTTGGAACCAGGTCAAGTTTAATGGGACAGGTCAAAGATAGTTGACAAATGTATCGTGTTCGGTTGCAGGATTAGGTTATGGGTCAAACAATCAATAAACGATCTTGGCCTCCGTACAGATCTTAGGCCACCGTGCCCTATCCTGCGCCACCTCCTGCCAGCTGCAGATTTGAAGCTTGCGCAAGTCATCCTCCACCATGGCTTTTTGACGCATATTTTTATGATTATTAATGGAGTCAGGCGTTACTTTGCGGAAATCCATCACTATATGGACAGTCAAAAGTTTTACTTAGCTAAGATCCGCGACAAGCAAAACAATAACAGAAAATTAATAATGTGTGTTTTTCCGCTGGGTTTAGTGGATTTATTTGGAACTTAAACCAAAAACCTACCGAAAATCGGCCATCAACTCTCCACCCACCAACCACTATACACAACGCCAAACACACACTATCACTTTTCCATCTTGTACACGACATTTGTTTCGCCCCAACACGAGGCATCCTCAGGTATAGTAGACTCTACGGAAGACAACCGAAAAGTCGCATATTTTTATTAAAACAAACTTCACAATTCGAAATAAATCAACACAAATAAATCAACGTTTCTTACGTTATATTCCATTTAAAAATTGTATAAGGAAATATTTGTATATTTTATTCTTAAAAAAAATATTTTTAAACAAATGATGTTTGAGATGAGTGGACTGTGCTGAGTTGGTGAATTGAAACGTATTATTATTTGGCAATAGGGCTTAGATGATTTTTATTGACTTCTAACTACACTTAGTTTTTATTTATTAAATAGGAGAACATTTGTTTTTCCCTATCTCCGGAACTCAGGTCGCTCACCGTACGAAGCGCGGTAGCTGAACTATCAAACAGACGCCGGTTTTCTGCGGGAGTGTGGTACTTTCCCGGGCGAGCCGGCCCATTCATGCTACAGACAAATAATATACCATTCTTGACAATATATTTATCTGCAGAGTGGCTCTATCAATAGTAATGGATTCTACTAATGATACACATGTAGAAATATAATGAAGAAGCGATGGCGAAGTATAAAGTACAGATCCCGGACAAGCGTGTAATGGAAAGCCTTTGACTACCTACACACAACCCACGGTGTGAACATCGCGACCTTTCGATATTGAGGTCAAAGCGGTACCACTCGTAACATTTGGCAAAGAGCGAAGGTACAATTCTTAGTGATTTTCGTACTATAAATATGTTTAAAAAATATATATATTGCTGTGAATTTATTACATGATTTAGCTGTTTTTAATTTTATTGTATACATACATACATACATATCATCACGCCTGTCTCCCGTAGGGCTAGGCAGAGACCACAGATCTCCATCTGCTACGATCTTGGCATACTTTCCTTGCTTCCTCCGCACTCATCACTCTCCTCATGCAAGTCCGCCAGTTAAGGGTAATCTTGACCTGGCCTTTCATAAAATCTTCGTCAATTTGGTCAAGGTATGTTTTCAGTGGTCTTCACCTACCGACCCTTCCATCTACGTCCGCAACGTAAATTTCTTTTGCCAGTCGTCTTTCATCCATCCTCTCTATGTGTCCAAACCATCTAAGCATCCCTTTCTCAATTTTTGTCACGACACATTCATTCCTTATTCTATCATTCAAAATTACCCCACACATGCTCTCATTTCCACCGCATTCATGACTCTTCTACCAAAACCGAACTTTCACTACTGTACATATCGACGAAAAGCAAGTATTAAAAAATTATAAAAAAAAAACAGTTAAATCAATTGATGACTTAAATGGCTCAGGAGCAAACTTGTCGATTACGGAGTCTCAACAGTTGCAGGGTCGATTCCCGCATCAAAATAATTATGTATATAGTATGGTCTACGCTTATTTTTTTCCGAGAGCAGGTGTGCCGTCAATGCGCCTTGGACAGGCGTGGTGGATTCCATTCCTCCAAAAATGGAGAAAAAATCTGGTGTACTAAAAAATGTCAATATACTCGTATATAATATTTGCATTCCAAAAGTTAATTAAACCGTTTATTTTAACTAACAAGTTACCGACCATCTACGTGAACTATCATTCTTGTCGGCGGAAGGAATCGATCGGTGGGAATGAGATCTCTCTCCAAATATGGCAACAGTTGCACCCATAGATGTAGACTAGACTAGACACGACTCATCTGTGATAGGAGTGCCATTGACTTACCGGTGCTAGTAGGTTAGCCATGAAAATTCATACAATAGGACAAGTCCCTAAAAAAAACCCGAAATTAAAAAAAACTTTTTATAGCGGAACCGGTAAACGAACGGGTACTTCTTTCTTTATGGTCCTATGTCCCCGAGGTGGAGCAGAAGGTGGAGAGAGGTCCACAGTGCTTCTCGCCGAAGCGCGTGCAGGTGAGGTTGACTTGGGCAGTTTAACATGTTATTACCGTTCTCCCGTCACTTAGCACGCTTTTAGAATGAAAGTATTATAGTGCATAATTCGATCAAATACAATACAGATCCAACTCCGAAGATATGTGTGATAACGCGTGTAATTGACCCGGATGTCAAAAAAAATTTCATTACATATTCGGATCAGAAAGAAATGCGTCTGCGTCGAATGGTCCGTATCTCACAGCTCTACGACCAATAGAAAATTTTCTACAGCTGTTAAAACTGACTGTATTTTAAAATAGAAATAGAATAGAAAAAACTTTATTTATGACACATTTTTTTACAATAGCTAAAATTAAAACCTTAATAATATATCATCCAGCGTAGTTTGTTTTGATTTCGCCTATGACGATAAGATATCGAAGACGTTGTGGCTGAACATTGAGTTCTTTGGGTCTTCGATGTCTTGATTCTTCAAGACTCTCCAAGATCTGTCTTTCTCCTCACTGTTCCAAGTATTTTTCTGAGGCTCTTGCGCTCAATGACCAAGAGTTTAGTTTAAGGTCAGCGTTCAGGCCGAATATAATAAATAAATAAACAAAACAAAAAGAAGATAATTTTTATCCGACAAGTGTCATAAAATAGTAAAATGAAAGTGATCACATATTATACAATGTTTTCAGAAATCTTAAAAGATTTTTGGCTCCGATGGTGAGTTGTCATTTTGCTGTTGACAACGTTTTTGTTTTTTTGTGTCGACATGGTCACCCTACACGAGAGAAACACACGACTGTTGTGTTCACAATACCAGTGAGAACATCAACTAAGTAAACTTACGATCCGCATAAATAAAGCTATTTGAACAAGCAGTTGTTGTGCAAATTGATTTAAAGCAGCCATACAGTGATAGATAAAGCCACCTCGTTCATACTTTGAACTTTATTACAATAGCAATTGAGTACAGTGTCGTTTATATGAAATAATCAATCAATAAATATTAATAGAATGGTGTCCAACTTTGGTGGTATTTTTATAACATTTAAAAGACGTTTTGTTATCTAACTCGGGTTCTGTTTGTTCGGGATGAACTCAGGTTTTTTTCGATATTTATAATAAAATATGAACTATAAATCAAAATCCGCAATTCTTAAACAGCTGCCTGAGGATGACCAGGTTTGGTGTATCAAGACAAAACATTGCATGTGATAGAAGTAAAACTGTCCCGTGTAAATTTCTTTACAAAAGGAGAACAAGAAGAAATGATTCCAAATAAATATACATATGACAAGGAAATATGACATTTTTGGCTACTAAACATATGACAAGTGTTGTTATATGGACAGTCAAAAGTTTTAATTAGCTAAGATCCGCGACAAGCAAAACAATAACAGAAAATTAACAATGCGTGCTTTTCCGTTGGGTTAAGTGGATTTATTTGGAACTTAAACCAAAAACTTAAAACGAAAAGACTTTTCGGTTGCCTTCCGTAGAGTCTACTATACCTGAAGATGCCTCGTGTTGGGGCGAAACACGTGTCGTTTACAAGATTGAAAAGTGATAATGTGTGTTTGGCGTTGTGTATAGTGGTCGGTGGGTCCAATAAATAAATAAATCCACTTAACCCAACGGAAAAGCACACATTGTTAATTTTCTGCTATTGTTTTGCTTGTCGCGGATCTTAGCTAAGTAAAACTTTTGACTGTCCATATAGTGATGGATTTCCGCAAAGTAACGCCTGACTCCATTAATAACAAGTATTGTTTTTATGACAATCGTAACCTACATACGGTTTAAATAATAGTAATATGTCAATGGCCCGAAAAAGAAAACGTTGAATATGGCTATTCCACAGAAAAGATATAATTACCTATTTTTAATCTTTTTCTTATGAGCCAAACCGAAACTCAAAGACCACTTTTTTATCTATACATTTGACTGAGATTCGAAGAGAACTCGAAAATCCGAAAATCAGTTTAGTTGGCGTGTTTTGGGGGAGGCCTATGATAAGTGGACAATCACAGGCTGACGATGATTTATCTGCGATAATTTTGGAAACGTCTAGAATGAATATATATAACGGGGTTTTTACGAGATTTTTGTTTTCATAATAGAGCAGGCAAACTAGAATGCAGGTCACCTGGTGGTAAGTGATCACCGTGGCCCGGCGATGCGGATGTCTATTTGCTATTGCGGATGGCAACGCTGGAGATGTCTTAGATGCGTTGCCGGCCTTTTGTGAACACATACGCTCCTTTTGTTTGCATGCCCCTACGTCATAGTTACATGGGAACACCGCAGGTGGTGAATTGTTCCGCATTTGCATCGTTCGTGACAAAAAACTGCCCCTGAAACGCACGGTGGTAGATGGCCAGTTCCAGTTGGTTGGGAATGAATCTTTTGCTGCGCGTAGCACAACGGTGGAACCATGCGGGTGATAGGAAAACTTCAAAAGCATATGTCAGACAGAATTAAGATGATTAATGGAGTCAGGCGTTACTTTGCGGAAATCCATTACTATGTGGACAGTCAAAACTTTTACTTAGCTAAGATCCGCGACAAGCAAACAACAGAAAATTGATAATGTGTGTTTTCCTGCTGGATGAGGTAACTTAAACTAGAACTTACCGAAAACAACAACTTAACGGTTGTCTTCCGTAGAGTCTACTATACGTGAAGAAGCCTCGTGTTGAGGCGAAACACGTGTCGTTTGCAAGGTGGAAAAATGGTAGTGTGTGTTTGGTGTTGTGTATAGTGGTTGGTGGGTGGAGAGTTGTTGACGGCCGTTTTTCTATAAGTTTTAGTTTTAGTACCCTGTAAATCCACTTCATCCAGCAGGAAAACACATATTATTAATTTTCTGTTGTTGTTTGCTTATCGCGGATCTTAGCTAAGTAAAAGTTTTGACTGTCCACATAGACAGAATTAAGGTTACCGTTTTATTTTAAAATTGCACGGTGAAATATATGTGAATTTTATACTGTGTCAACCGACTTTCTAACAAACAAATATCGGGACGTGATTAAGTTCACAATTGTATCTTAACGGTCCGTGTGTCTAGACTGAACTCAGGTCGCTCACACACCAGACGAGCGGAGGCGTGAGACGTACTAAATTTAGTAATTTTTCACTAACTATACGAGATCGAGAACTGAAGATATTTCTGTACAATATTATAGAATTAAGAATGAATTTTATATTCTATATATAATATATATTTTTATGGAATACTGAGGCAATAAATGTGAGGAGACCCGACCCTAAATAACGGGAATAGGCGTGGAAGAAGATGAAGAGAAATACGTAGGCAAACGAGCAAGCGTGTCGCCCAATGGAAAGCAATCGACTCCGCCCATAGACAACTGCAACACTATACGCATTTTTTCTCGTTTTTATCGTTGTCGGTCTTTAAGATATGTGTAGACTTATTATTTGAAGGTTCCAATGTCGTATCGGGCGGGAAATGTCGCCGAAGATATCTGATTTATTTACATATAATACATATGATAGAACGGTAACTATTCGGCAAACGGTGATGAGGAGCTCATCGATAGAAAACACCACGGCGAAGAAGTTAGCTCGTGACTCTTCAAAACCCACTGAAACAATGAAAAATTCCGCACGACAGTAGAGGAAGAACTAGTAACGATCCCCTGGGGTCGTCTCCAGTCATGAGATTCGAGTTTGTCATAGACTTGTATGATGACAAGAATGGCATATTATTTGTCTGTACCATGATTGGGCCGGCTCGCACGGGGAAGTGTAACTTTTGAGAGAGCCCGGATCCAGTTTAACTTAGCTATAAGGTCGGCAACGCTTCTGCGATGCTTACGGCACTGGGGATGTCTATGAGCGGAGTTGAGTTCTTTCCATCGGGAGACTGTTCGTTTGCCTTTCTATCCCATAAAAAAAATGGATCGTAACCGTTGTATTTCGATTTTTATCACAATCACATTACTAGTTTTCATATAGTCGCAGCTGAGCACGGGCCTCTCCATTTCCGGAGGAACGGACGTTAACCCACCACGCTTGTCCGATGCGGATTGGCGGGGTTACCAGACTCGGAATAGATATCTATCTGCCTTATATATATATATTTATTCCGATGCGGAGATCGAACCAACGACTGGGCTGTTAAAAAAATATAGTCGCTACAAACGCGTTGAAAATGACAGCGAGATCCGCGATAATATTGTCCAATTAAACAATCTGATTGCCAAGTAAACAATCTGACTGTCCACACACTAAGGAGGTTGACGTCAAGCAGATGTTGAGTTTCCAGATGACTTCGCAGTTCAGTGACTCGGAAGCGGCCGGACAAACTGGTTGTGGAACCGGTGGCGAGCCTAGCTGCCGCACCGGCTAAATATGGAATCTACCCTCGCTCCCCGGCGAACTGTACATAATTGCGAATGCAAGAAAATAACTTAACAGCGGAATACTCGACCGAAGTCACTGCAAGTTTAAAACTAGATGTCTTTCAACTCATACCGTGCCAATATTTGAGCTCAGAACTAAAATAAAAAGGAGAAGCATCTCAGGACGCATGGTAGTGAAACATTAAAATTATCATAAGTATATTCTTTTGTAGTATCAATATCAGCCCGCGGCAGTCCACTGCTGGACATACGCTTCACCCAAGGCGCGCCACCTAGCCCGATCTTCGGCTACATGCTTCCAGTTTCTGCCAGCCGCCTGCGCAGACCATCGCACCATCTATTAGAAGTATATATTGTGGGATATGCGTATATCGAGACAACGAGTCGATCTCTACTGTATTCTTGTCCTATATAACGCGGTATATAATAAGTGACCCTATATAAAATCAAATTGGAATCTACAAGGCAAACGGAAGCGTGGCCGCCCCAAGCAAACATGGCGAAGTACGGTGATAGCAGAAGTGGGTAACATCGGAATGACCTGGAACGAAATAAAGCGCGTAACTCAAGATAGAACGCGAAGGCGGAGCACTGTGGACGCCCTCTGCCCCACACGGGGGACATAGAAAAATAAATCAAGTATAAAGTCGAATGGAGGAGAGCGTAGCCTGAATCGAGACATGCTCGATCTACAATTTTACTTCCATACCTTGCGATAAGATGTTTTACATCAAAAAATGAAGATTAACTATGCTTTTTAATATTATTAGAATTAAAGTGGGAAAATCAAAACTTACATTGCAAAGATCCATAAACGCAGATAGTAAACAATAATACTAGGTTTATGGAATTCAATATATTTTTAATTTTTAATTCCATAAACACAGTATTTTTTTTTTCTTGTTTTTGCTGATCTTAGCAAAGAAGGCTTTAACTTTGAATCTTTATAATTAATTCTGACAAAGTAAAGAATCAGTTTTATATTTCTTCAACATAAGAAATCAAATTTATTTGTATTTGAATTTCTTAATTTTAAGAATCAAGCTACTAGTACCATTTATCAATGGCATGTCTTCTAACTTAGAAACAATAGTTAAAAAACTCCAAAATTGTGAACACAGAATGTCATAATAGTCTTTAACAAAATGGAAATAAATAAGTATTTATGAGCATTATTTAAGTTGCTTTTATTAAACAAGTATAATATTTAGTATATGTTCTTATTCATACAGTAAATTTAGTTTTAAAAATTTTAAATTAAATAAAAAAGGCCTTTCTTTGATCAAACAAACAACAAGACAAGCAAACACTTTTATTATTCTTCCTCACACAGTCTGACTTACCTAATGACCTTGATCTTACAATGTTAAAGCATTTAAAAGCCCAGGAGTTGGCGATCAGCCCAAGTTCAAACATCATTGTATTATAAACTATATAAATTTAACTATATAATAAATAACTTTACTATATAAACTTTCTAATAAATAAACATAATTTATAAACTTTACTATTCAATTACTGTATAAATTGCATATATATATATATATATATATATATATATATATATATATATATATATATATATATATATATATATATATATATATGATCCATCTCCTATCATAGGAACTGATATCACATATACATAAAATATATTCCAAAAATATGATATCTTTTAAAATATTGATAATAAAATTATTTTATTATTATAAATAATATTGCATTATTAATGGTTGACTAATTATTCAACAATTATATTCATGACTAATTAATTGTTATCAAAAGAGCAAATTTAAAATGAGTTTTAAATGTAATAAACTTAGTGATATGAAAAATTATACAATTATGTCAAAAATTTTGAGTTACTGCTTTAATAAAAATATTTCAACTATCGTTTTACTATAGATAGTTTTCATTCAAATGTTAAGAGGTTCTAAGTTAAAATATATATATTACATTAAAATATGTATTTATATACATTAAATATATAAATTGTGAAATTTATTTTAATTAATGTAAAATATATTACTCTAAAATTTAACAAATGGGAAAACTAAAGAATTGTATTTTTTAAAATAAATAAATAGTTTTTTATAATAAACCAATTAATGTCAAGTTTCACTACCTCTCACAACAAGGATAGAACGAATTTAAATATTTTGGTATAAAATCTTACATATTTTAATATAAACCAGAAGTATATTATTTATGTTTTAACTTGCAAAACTTAGATGATAAATCATAAATATTACAAAAACAAATTTAAATATTATAAGATATATAATTTGTGGTATTATAAAATCGCTAAAAAATAGTTTTATTACGCCCAAATTAAATATCGTGCAGAATCTGAAAAAACCGGCAACGCTGAACTTTCTGCGGAAGTAAAAATTACATAAAAAAATAAAAGTTATTCAGTTATAAATTAACGTTACTTACCTTTAAAGACATGATGAATTTTCAATCGACAATTCGCTCACAACACGTGAAAAACAAACATTATTCAGTCTAAATTTAATTTTGCACTGCAAAAGTAAACGACGAATTTTAGCTTTTCTTCGATTAAATCATACACTATAACGTTATGTAACTATTAAACACAGATTAACTTTCAAAATACTTGTTAGAGTATCAAAGAAATATGATAAAAAGAAAATCTTTCGTATATTATGACACAGAGTAACGATTTACACGTGCACTAAACACAAGCTCATTTCCACAATAATTTTTCCCTCGCTCAGCTGAAGCTGACTTCTGTACTGTAGTTCTGTATTGGTTTTTTTGAAAGCTAGTGTTGCCATATTTAAATATTACAGGCACACATTAATTAATGAATTACGTAACTGGAAAATTAAAGAGTTTCGATAAATTTTTCTGTTTAAACAATTGTTATTAATATGTAAGTTATATATAATATCAATTAAATAATAATATTTGGCACAATGTGGTGTACAACGCCATCTAGCTACATTAAATATAATTATAATCTTTGATTACTTTGAAGACAAACTAAATTGCTTTTATGTTTTTATTACTGTTTGAGGACTTTGAGGTCCGCATTTAAAGTTGTCGGAATTTAGAAATAATTTTCAATGTGTTTATTACAATTATTCACCTTATTTTAATAGATTCCATGTAAATATTTATTTTTATTTTAATAGTCATCTGTTATACTTAAGTAGCCACTTCGTACAAGATTTCTTTGATTGATCTCTGAGATTGCGGTGTATACCTTTAAGTCCAGTATAACTTGTAGGGGGTCCAAACTGACTACTAAAAATAAAAGACTACTACGGGAAACTAACGGAATTTCGCGGTTAGAGGTACAATTTTATTTTTTATTTTTGTTTTCACTAGATGGCAATACTTGTGATTAAATAAAATAAAAATAACTGAATATTTACCTTTATATTACTTTATGGAATATTAGTTTGAATATTTTCACTATATTATTTATTTTATTAAACAAATTTTAATTAAATTATTAATTTTTAATTTATTGCAATGGCAACATCTACTGTCCATCTGTATATGTCGTCTTCAAGTCGTCCCATACATAACGACTTCTCAAACATATCAAAGAAATGGAATATATTCGGCGCCCCACAGAACAGCGTCCATTTGGGCGACACTCTCAACGTCGTTCAGCCAACGCAGTCGGTGAGCATAGTGTCTCCGATTACAATTGTGAAGAGCGGTACTGCACTGCAAGGTGTTTTGTATGCAGATGTCGATTTCGTCCTCTCGACTGTTGTTCGGTTTCAGTCACAGTGCATCCCAGGCGTATATAAGGGCGTAATTTGCGTACACCCTTATACATTGCATCTCCAACTTGAAGGTCTTCACAAGGGACGCGTCTGTTTTTTTGCAGTCTGAAATGTGATACATTTTTAATATTAGTAAATCATTTAATAAACAAGTTACAAAGGAAATAATGTACACAACAAATTTCGCGATAAATTTTTATTTAATATTCTTAACAAAACATTCATTGAAAAATTTTATCAAAATGCTTAGTGCTTAATCATTTCCATCTCTATGTATGTCACCCTTCATTAGGTGCGTCTTCACTGCCTCAACAGCAGACTTTATGTCGTATTTGTCAGGGTGGATCGTAGTGTAATGTATGCGCAGTTCGCTGGCCATATTTGTACAGTATTCGCAATTGGGGCACATGTATAAAAATAGACCTTTATGACGTCCACTCCGAAGAACGTGTTTGCGAAGATTTTCCTGTAAAAAAACATAATTAAAACAAATATCGCAAGAGTTCTAACGAAAAAGATTTGACGCGCTCAGCGCCATCTGTTGTTAATGAAACAAAGCATTGTGAAGTTCTAATGCATTTCAATTTTAGTTACATGTAAAAAAAATCTCATCAAAAGAATGTGAACAAAAGTTTATTAGTATAAAAAACAAAAAGTAAGAGATTTTAAAAAAATAATATTGCGTAAAAAGTTTAAAAAAATATAGTCTAAATTTTGCGATTTAAAAAAATATATATATGGAAACTAAAAAGAACCTGATATTTTTACATCATATGTTTGTTGTTCAATCGGTTTTGAAAGGTTTGTACATCTTAAGAAAGACTTGTACATCTTAAGATTAAACATGTGATGCATTAATCCTGCGTGTATCTAAATACGATTAATTGCATTTATAAGAAATTATTGATTGGATATTATAAATAAAATATAACTTACTAAACTGCCACACTTAAATTGGCAATGGGGACACGCATACGGTTTAATTCCTTTATGACATAGCATATGCCGTTTCATATGGCTTGCTTGGTCACTGCTGAATGTGCAAATTGAGCATTTGTGATATTTTATTTTCTCTCCGTGTGCACGTCGGTGTCTGAAAAATATATTTAATAAACAAACTAGCAACGTTACATATCAATAAAATTCTTATAATATATAAAAATAATTTATACAGTAAAATATTAGTATGAATATAATTCAGACGAGATTAGGTGAATTTTTTATACAATAATTTATTTGAATATTAAATACAGCGCCATCTATGTAACTATACTAGAACTTCTAATACTTACTCCTATTGAACTTTTGCCAAACCTCTTTCGACGTTAACGAAACTGTATTTTCAATTTTAAAGTATAGATGGCACTGTTTTCAATTGGCTTTAAAAGTTATAATTAACTACATAGACAAGTTTCTAACTAAAATACATGCTTACGCTTTGAAATAAAGAAATACACTGTAGAAACAAAATCTTTTGAATTAGAACTATGAAGATGCTTCTGATGTTTGTATGAGTACTTAAATGGACACTTAGTTTTAGCAAAATGTGAGACGCCTTTGTGAGAGTAAAATACCGCGAAGACTTGATCAACGTATTCAAAATTGGGCTATATCCTACGCTTTGGGGGAGTCCTATGTCCAGCAGTAGACTACCGCTAGGTGATGATGATACGCTTTTTAGTTATTATTACAGTTTTTAATATGTTGTCTTGGAAACTTGTATTCTAGTACCTAATAAGTTGCGTTGGGTTGACAGCAACAAAAGCACAATCGTCATGGGGACATCGTCTTTCGCCAGAAGTGCAGGAAGCTTCGTGGTGTGTAAAATCATTTCTGAAATGGAAACCATATTTCAGATTAATATTCTATAGAAAACTAGGCCCTATACTAGTATAGTTATTAAGCCCTATACTATAATAGTTTGAATGAAATTTATCATTTCTATTCCATTGACAATGGCATAATAGTTATAGCTAATTGCCATCAAAAGAAAGAAATGAGATATTTCATTCAAATTATTTAATATCAAGTATCTTGAAATGTAAATACATTTTTTCACGACATGACACACCGACATTTTGATAAAATGGTAGGCGTTCTGCCAAAATTTACATACACATTTTGCATTCAAGTTATAAATTACAATATAACTAATAATAACAGAGGTTATAATAATGTTCATTATAAAAATGAAAACACAACGTCATTGATGTAACTTAGCATTAAAAGTTCATGAATGACATTTAGATAGATTAATTTCCCTTTTTGTTTTAAATGTATAAGCCTTGCAGAACAGAGTATAGATTATACATGTTAGGTACAAATCATTGTAGCGGATGCACAAAATGGTTAGAGTTATTTTAGGTCGGTTAATAAAAATGTCGATTACTGCTGCCTCCTGTAGATATTTGTGAAAAATATTATTTATACTTAAAAATTAAAGATATTTTTTCAAAAGTTTAATATATTTTAATCCTGGCAAATAAGAATTAGCCACCTTTAGAGCAGCGATTCGAGGGATTGATATACTCGTGTCGTATATATGTCAGTATAAAATGTTTGGTATACCTATAGATATTTATTTATAAAGCTATTTTTTTGTTTGATATTTAATTAAATACTCTGAATGGAGCACCAGCTTACTATTTTTTCATGAGGTGATTTCTGTCTTTATTTAATTTTATTTTCATCAATTTATAATAATAGAGAATAGAAAATAGAAAATAGAGAATAGACATAATTTATGTGTAATAATAATTCATCTCTCAAAAAATTCTGTAAAGTATTTAAACGATTCGTGAAACGAGCATATCGATTACGGAATTAAATTGTGCAATGGTGGAAAATTATGCGAACAGTATGGCAACACTGGCAGGCGACCGACACATCGAGCATCCGTTACACCGCAGCACGGAACGCTTTAGGAGTCGCGAGTGCATTAATGCAAGTCGGCGTCGCAATAATGCATAAGATATTGCACAAGTTGGATCATCAACGGTGTTAGACGCCCTCAATGGCTCTACAATGTTCTGGATACGATGAAAGTTCGCGTAATGGTCGCGTCGAGTTGATTCATGCGGTTTAGCGGTTCCAATTAGATCTCGCTACGAAGTTTCCTTCATTGTTTTCTTGGAATCTAGACTTTCCTTGGAGTAAAGTACCGAATTATTTATTAAAAGGTTCACATCATTTGAAAACTTATTTTAAAAATATAAATGTCCGATGTAAGAGCGCTACAGAAAGCGTCTTGACTTATTCAACCAAAAATATAGGCTGGCCATATTTTATTACTCTATTAGTAGATGGACTGTGCTACTAATACATTAAGATATAATCCCGAAGATTGCGCACTGCCATGTTAATATTGTATGAATGTTAATGTTAATATTGAAATAATAATGTTTGCCACACAAATTAAAAATCACTCTCATCTCATCAAAATGAGTAGACCCTTTTTCGCGCTAGTATTTAAAGCATACATTTTGCGTATAACGTCGTATGTACTTAAACAAATATGTATTACAAAAAAATTATCCTAGTGTTTTGTCATTCAATAATATTATTATATATGAAAAACTTGAACGAAAAAACAAACTTTTTTTTTATGGGATAGGAGGGCAAACGAGCAAGCGTGATGAAAAGCAATCAACGCCGCCCATGGACAACCGCGGCACCGCGGGAGTCACGGAAGCGTTGCCGGCCTTTTAAGTATCGTCTTATAAACTTCATTATAAACACGTAATTTTTCTTAATTTTAGTAAAACAATTTGTTGAAAAAATTTATACATAACTATAAATTTTTCGCCTGAAAAATTTAACCTACTTATTCTGCTAAAGACAATTCAAATATAACGATCTGTACATTATTTTCCGACTGCACAGGTCATCGTAAGTTATATACATCACGGCCATTATCATAAATAAAAGGTATTATTTGGTCGCAAATCTGGTTGCCCTCACCTTTTTGTTTGATCTGATTTAAATATATCTCGGTCCACGTCCAAATTGACTTGAAAGAGAAAATTTAATATGCAGATTTACGCAATGCAACTGAATTAACGGTAAATGTGAATATATTGAATCGCTGTAAAATAAGTAATGCAGCTCTAGAATGTCAAAGCGCATAAACAACTACAGTTTTGGCGGCATCAAATCACATCAACCTGTAAGCTCCATACGTTACTGCACAACACGTGCGTACAATAAAATTTAATTGTCGCCATCTCTTTCCGACGCACCAATATTTTGATCCGGCGCTCGAAAATATGAAGCGTCCGCGGCTGAATTTATTACCGTTTGGTATAAAAACGTCATCGCTGGCAACACCGCCGCCGGCGGGAAAATGTCGAGCCGGCGCGCTATCAAAGCGCTCGCGTCAAATTATGAATGTTTCCCGATATTTGTGAAGGAGTTGTGCGACGTGCGACACGCTCGCATCCGGCTAATGGCGCCAATTGATGGCGTAGCCGGTCGGCGCACTGATGATGCACTGTCTATTTCGGTCAAGAGATTCCACTTCTGAATAAGCTTAAACTAGCGAAATTAACGCTGATTTTTTAAAATATTTTGAATATATAAATTACTTACTTCCAGCGGTGTTTCTGAACCAATACATTGGATACATTCTTCTTTCCTAAAATGCCTCTCCGACTTGCGAAGATTGGCAGCCAATTAAGCACAACTCTCCTCCTCCTTCGCGAGGTGCACCAGTTCTGGAGCACTCGCTATCCCGGTCCACTTCTTGATATTACGTAGCCAAGACTTTCGTTTGCCCGCGACTTTTCCCATCATGATCAGTTGCAACAACTTGTGCCTGTCATGTCTCATGATATGACCCAGGTAAGCAACTTTTATACCTTTGACGGTCTGCAAAAGTTCACGTTTTTGCTTGTTGGAGAACCTCGTCATTGGCCACCCTTTGAGTCCAGTTAATACATTGGATACATTGGAACCTTCAAAAAATGAGCCTACACATTTCTTAAAGGCCGGCAACGTTCCCGCAACGCCTATGGCACTGCGGATGTCTATGGGCGGTGTTGATTGCTTTCCATCAGGTGACACGCCTGCTCGTTTGCCTTCCGCAAAAAAGCCATTGAGCCATGCGAACATCGAGCAGATCTGTTATCTAGCAGCTTACCGTGACTGTAGCTAGCTGTAGTTGCTGGCCATTTATAGGATAAGGATAATTACGGCCATATGCTCTTAAATAGGGACACAGTTAAGTAAACTGCGTGCTTCTCATTATGACCTGTAACGATGAAACGTACTTACTTCTTTGTGAACTTCTTTTTACATTGAGTGCATCTCATTTCTTCGTTCGATGAATCTCCGATACCTTCTTCTATCGTTTTAAGTTCTGACATCTTAGTGAACTCTTTCCCGTGTTCATTCCTCGAATGATTCCCCAAACTGCTCTGTCTTGTGAAGTTAGCACCGCAGATATTGCAAACATAAGGTCTTTCAAACGTGTGCTGTTTCAGATGATGACGCAGTGATGCCTTCGCGAAACTCTTCGGGCAAAGGGGACATGCATATTTTTCTACAACTTTCTCTTTCTCCTCTTTCACAGTATTTGTGATCGGTGGATAATGTAGCACCTCGTGAAACAAACATTCTGCTTGAGAATCGGTTTTAAATAGACACTGGCTGCAATTCCACAGCATAGGGGCGTTAGGGGTGCTCGCATTTTCGAATTGACAAGCATTGTCTCTGATGTGACGGGAAACTTCTTGGGAGAAGACGAAAGACATGCCGCATTTAGGGCACCTGGAATATGGCATAACGAAGAGTTTAAGATCACATAACAACAATAAACAAAGGATCATATGGAAAATAATGATTACAAGTAAATACAAACACACTTTTATGGCAACATAAACTGATTATTAATAGAGTCAGGCGTTACTTTGCGGAAATCCATCACTATATGGACAGTCAAAAGTTTTACTTAGCTAAGATCCGCGACAAGCAAAACAATAACAGAAAATTAACAATGTGTGTTTTTCCGTTGGGTTAAGTGGATTTATTGTTAAGTTGATGGCCAATTTTCGGTAAGTTTTTGGTTTAAGTTCCAAATAAATCCACTTAACCCAACGGAAAAACACACATTGTTAATTTTCTGTTATTGTTTTGCTTGTCGCGGATCTTAGCTAAGTAAAACTTTTGACTGTCCACATAACATAAATTGATAAGTTGAAAAATCTTTTAGTAGGACAAATGATAAAGAAAAGTTTTATTCACACCATCTGGATGAATTGCAATCCAGTACGGTGCGTTTTTCCCGAAACTTCTTTCTACCCACTACTACATATATAGTAAGGCAAACGAGCAGGCGTGTCACCTGATGGAAAGCAATCAACGCTGCCAATAGACTTCCGCAGCGCCACAGACAGTGCGGAAGCGTTGCCGACCTTTAAGGAAAGTGTGATTATATGAGTGGGAATAGGACGGGGAGGGCGGAGGGTGTTCGGCCTCTGGAAATCGCCACTCAAACGCCGCTTTTCTGCGGGAGTGTGGTACTTCCCCGGGCGAGCCGGCCCATTCATGCTACAGACAAATATCATACCATTCTTGACAAAGTATTCGTCTGTAGCGTGGTTCTATTACTATAAAAAGCGGCATCCAGCGATGTTTCCGAATCGATACGACATTTGAACCTTCAGAAAATAAGTCTATACATTTCTTAAATGCCGGTATCATTCCTGTAATGTCTATGGCACTGCGAATGTCTACGAGCGGTGTTGATTGCATTCCATCAGGTGACACGCCTCCTCGTTTGCCTTCCTATCCCCTAGTACCTAGATCTAGACGATCAAATAATATTGTTATGAATTTATTTGGTAAGATATCATATATAATACTAACTTTTTCTTAATACTTGGATGCATTCTTTGAATGTGATCCTTTAATTCCAAAATATTTTGCAGTCTAACATTTTCAGTGCAATACGGACATTTCTTGCTCAAATCTTTCACGAGCACTCCTTTCTCTTTCAAGATTTCCTTTCTACGTATTCTGTGTTCAGAAGTTTGCCTATGACGTTTTGCTTCGCTGGACAAGGTGAATTTTTTGCAACAAACAAGACAGAAATAGAATATTTGTTTATGTTTAGATTTTATGTGGGCTGCCAGTGTTAAGGAAGATTTGAATTTCGCATTGCACTGTTGACATTTGTGGAATTCTTGGTAGGTGTCGGTCGAAGTGTGTGGTAGTTCGTGATCATTTTTTCGGCAGTGTTGTTTCACCTCCATATTGTATCGAAATTCTTTTTCGCACGTTTTACATTTCACAACTGTTCTTTTGCGTATTATTATTGGCATAGATCTATTCACAACAGCGACAACTTTGCTATGATCAGAGCCCAATATGTGATCCATTATATCAGCAGAAGATTCGCATTCAAATTTGCAAAAGGAGCACCAGTATCTACCTTCGAATGAGTCCATCTTAGATTTGTGTTCGTCAGAAAACCAATGTTGCATAAAATTTGAGAGCCAATTTGTGTAAAACCGGCAAGGGCTGCATTGGAAAGGGGATTGGTGTACTATAGCGTCAATGTTATCGAGAATAAGTTGCTGATGCGTAGGACTTTGTGTGTCTGTAGCTTTCCTGAAGTGATAGTGTGATATTAAATGTTTTCCCATTAAAGTCTTCCGCACTCTAGACTTGCACACTGAACACTGTTCGAATACAACTTTTCTTTTTCTTTTCGGCCTTTGAGTTTTGATGTTTAACTTGTCACCAGTTGTCGTCTTTTGTTTTTTGCGTTGCATTTGCGAATAGATGCTGTCGTTTACAAAACGGGACGGACGGGTCAGCCTTTTATCTGAAACGTTCCGCGAAGGTTGTAAATGTCCCGAAAATTCTAACTCGTGTTCAGGCAAAACCTTTCTCATGTGCAAATTAGATTGCAAGTGTTTGTTATAAACAGCCCTAGAGCCCAGTCGCCTGTTGCAAGGACCACACCAGTACTGGACTGAGCCTTTCGTCTGTATGGTATTTTGCATTATTTGTGTTTTTTCACGCGCCCCCGGAATCCACTTTCCCTTCGTATGATCGGGGGGTGGCACATCATATTCTTCCTCACGTTCGTTATTACCCGGAATCACTAGCGGCTTCCATTTCCCACCAGTATGTTCTTGTTCTTCTCTTACATCCCATTCTTCTTGCTCAGGGGACGCAGGTGGCCATTTGCCACCAGTATGATGGGGCGGTGGTTTCCATTTTCCACCGTGCCCACTCTCTTCTTCCTCTTCCTCTTCGGAATCTTCGCATTCCTCAGAATCGTCGTCGCCCTTAAAATCATTAAAATGTTCAATATTATAAGAAGTGCTTGGTAAGTCTTTCTTAGCATTGCCACTAATGCTGGCTACAGCGTTAATAAGTTTTGTTTGGTTGTCCTCATTACTTGCAATTCTCAAACAGTCTCCTCCAATCCAATACTCTTCTCTTAAATTAGTTTCTAAAGGACTTATTATTGGCACGTCTCTAGAAGTGGACGAGGTAGCTAGAGTACTCTTGCCGTCAATATTATCTTTTGAATTAGGTGTGGGAGGGGTTAATCTTGTCATAGATGTTTTTTTGACACTACTTTGTAGTTCCAGTGATTGAAAGAATATATCAGCTCCTAAGCTATATGATGGTTCCAAGGGATCGAGGGGGAGAACGGATTTGGGTTCCGTTTTGTTTTTGCCGCATTTCTGCTTTCTGTGATTGATGTAGTTATCGAGGCCAACGATCGTGGCGTTGCATTTAATGCAGAGGTGGCTATCTTCATCATCGTCGTCGCGCGGTGACAGCATCTGGAACATTTAAACATCAATACAATATATTATTTTCTTTGATGGCAATTAGGTATAACTATTGAAATAAAATAATACTAATTTTGTTGAAATGTATGTAGTCAGTTTGTCACGTTACGTCTTGATAAAATTCTACCAAATTTCTACCAAAAGAACAAAAATAAAAAATCTACTAAAAATAGATATTCTACCAAAACCTTCTGTGGACTTTTTCAGTCAACTTAAAAGTCACGATACGCGCATTTATTTTAAATCACTTCACACATACTTCTTATTCTAATTATATTATATAATACACCACCACAATTAAACTATATCACTGATAATAATATAAGATTATGAAAATTAAATAAAATGACAACGTCACTGATGTATGTTGGCTGGAAAAGTCTAAAATCAATATATGAAAGTAGACGTCAAGAAGAAGGAAATACGGTGCACGTTTTCCCAGTTTTTTATTATATTGTTGTTTTTGAGTCTTTATTTAATTGTTTGAACGCCATGAGTGACTGCACATTTGTAACAATTCTGGCAATGTTTTTAAATATTACTAGAACTCTTCCTGGAATGAAGGGAACAACTTCCGTTTTGCGAATGTGGATGGAAGGGTGTGTAGGGGAAGACCACGGAAAACATACCTGGACCAAAGTGCTGAACTTTTTAAAAAAGGCCAGGTCAAGAGTACCCTTAACCGGCGGGCTTGGATGAGGAGAGTAATGAGTGTTGAGGAAGCAAGGAAAGTATGCCGAGATCGTAGCAGATGAAGATTTGTGGTCTTTACCTACTTTCTTCCTTCTTTGCTTCCTCCACACTCATCCATCTTTTCATCCACCCTTCCTCTCACATTCATCGTAGCGTAGTAGAAACGGCTCGCGAGTCACTTCTCGGCCCCGTGGGTCGAGGACGTGACGGGTGGCGAACCACGTTACCATGTCGGAAAATGTTTATATATTATATAATAAATACAATAATACTGAAGTAAGCGAACGAAAACGCATAGTTGATGGGGAACTTCTGTCATATTGCAGTACACCATCCATTATCCGCAGCCCGACTATCAACGCGAACAAAACGATCAAATTCTTCCGCAACTAGGTTTGAATTAATGCTAATACAGTGATAGATGGTTCCATGCAAATGTCTGCTACGAAGTAGTTACTGTGCAGTTCCGCTGGAATGAACCATACAGCCTTGCATATATTATCGATCATCACGAAAGAACTCCAATAGACTACATAGGAACGGTTGAACAATTCGCAATGGAAGATTATTCTACCTTCCTCTGTTGTAACGACTTTCGAGATGTCACCATTTCATTCCTCCACGCGATTAACAAGCTATTGCCAACCCGCTGAATTATTACTATTTTTTTATGTGATATGAAGGCAAATGAGCAGGCGTGTCACCTGATGGAAAGCAAACAACGCCGCCCATAGACATCCGCAGCGCCATAAGCAGTGTGGAAGCGTTGCCTACCTTTAAGGAAAGAGTCATTACGGGTGGGAGAGTAAGTGAATGCAGGATGTTTCCTCAATATTGGCAGAAAATAATCAATCAGCAAAATATTTAAAAAAAATCTTTTGAAATTATAGATGCACAACAATAGTTTATGTAATAAGAAACATTTGTTTTTTTGTATTACACGAGAAAACAGAAATGTTTGTTAATCGATTTTGAGAATTGATTTTAAATTAAAATCGAGTTACTTTCGAAAGTCGATAGTAATTCCTGACGCACGTCAATCGCCCCCTCGCCGCCTGACACCGTCGCCGCTGACAATTAGCTGACAAATGACGCGTGACAAATGGCCGCGGCAGTCGGTGGCGTGTCGCTAACATCATCATTGTCATTACACCGCGGGCTCAGGCGCTGTTCGTGGAAGTTTTAATTATTCCGCGGTTTCTTTCGACGCTGCGCTGGATACCCGCGATGGCGGCAAGCGTCGCCTATTGACGTCCCCTACTATATGTCGATTTATATAATTACGTTGTTACGATTAGAGTGGAATACTCGGTCACTTTTTTTTATGTGAAACATCTTTTCATGGGTATAAAAGTGTAATCATCATCATACCATGCAAAAAAAGGGCTCTGCTGGGGCTGACCTCCATCCTCCCTTGCGGCTCGTGGGATTCACTAAGACGAATTTAATATACCTAATTTGTCGAAAAAAATGACGGCGACGTGGTTCGCCACCCGTCACGTCCTGATTCTCACGAGGGCGAAAAGCGACCAATGACGAGCCGTTTCGCTGCGATGAATGCCAGCGGATGGAGCTCTGTGGTCTCTGCCAATCCCCGCGGGGGATAGGCGTGAATATATAAAAAAAAACCATGCAAAATACTGTAGTGATACATTGATAAATGTATCTCTAATGTAATAACTTTTTATTTGAATATATTAAAACCTTTTATATTATATTACTTCTTTTTAAAATTCGTAATTTAAAATTGAAAATAAAAAAGAAACAAATTGTTTTATAAAAACAAAAAAAAAACATTAGTTCGATTGGACAGTCAAAAGTTTTACTTAGCTAAGATCCGCGACAAGCAAAACAATAACAGAAAATTAATAATGTGTGTTTTTCCGTTGGGTTTAGTGGATTTATTTGGAACTTAAACCAAAAACTTACCGAAAATCGGCCATCAACTCTCCACCCACCAACCACTATACACAACACCAAACACACATTATCACTTTTCCACCTTGTAAACGACACGTGTTTCGCCCCAACACGAGGCATCTTCAGGTATAGTAGACTCTACGGTAGACAACCGAAAAGTTAGTTCGATTGCCATGTGGGTGACATGTCTATTGACAAATTTTTATAAATCAATTTATATATTTTAAATTTTAAAATAAGTAATTTTAAAAAGAAGTAATATAATATAATATAAAAGCTTTTAAAACTCAAATATTCTGGAATAAAAAAATGAGATACAAAATGTAAATTGATAAAGTGTGTATAAAGTATGAATAAGATATAAATGTACAGTGAATAGGAAATTCAATTAATTTAATTTGAAAGAATTTCATTACATCGAAGGTATAAACTCCCTAAAAGATCTCGTATGTCGCCGTAAGCAGAACGGCTGGCACTCTATAGTACCCCTCTCAGGTAAAGGCTTCCTCCAAGGATTTCCATTATTCTCTTGTTTTTGCTATTTCTAGTCAGTTTGTTCCTACGGTCTTTTTTATATCGTCCACCCATCTCATGTAGGGTCTCCCTGCTCGGCGTTTGCTTGGTGGGCCCTTCTATGTGATTACGTTAATAGTCCGTCTGTTATCCACATACCGGGCTATATGATCAGCCCATCTGAATTTCAGGGTTTGAGCATAAGCCAGCACATCTATTACTTTAGTCTTCTTCTTCTACGAGTGCCTCTCTAACTAGCGAAAGTTCTAGAGCACTCGCTGTCCCGGTCCACTCCCTGATATTACGTGGCCAAGACTTTCTTTTTCGACCAATTTGTTTTTACCCGCGACTTTTCCCATCATGATCAGTTGCAGCAACTTGTACCTGTCATGTCTTATGATATTACCCAGGTAAGCAACTTTTCTAACTTTGATGGTCTGCAGAACCTCGTCATTGGCCACCAATATCATATCACTTTAGTATTGCTTCTTATTTTCGTATGTCATATATTTTGTATTTTCTTTATGATGGTTCGATCATTATCCATTTTTTAACATACCACATATGAGTACGACTTTAGTTATACTTCGCCTATATGAAGATATGTTTATATATAGATAGTTGTATGTATCGACGTCCGTCAGTCACGCGTCCGCGGAGTACAGCCCGGCTCGGTCCTTTAACCAGCTGACGGGCTGGTCTTGCTTCGTGAAATATTTTATTTTTGCAAAACACCTCGTGTTATTTACGAAATGAATAACATGATTAATGGAGTCAGGCGTTACTTTGCGGAAATCCATTACTATGTGGGCAGTTAAAATTTTTACTTAGCTAAGATCTGCGACAAGCAAACAACAATAGAAAATTAATAATGTGCTGGTAAACACACATTATTAATTTGCTATTGTTGTTTGCTTGTCGCAGATCTTAGCTAAGTAAAAGTTTTAACTGTCCGAAAAAACATAACAAAATCAATTAAACAAAAGACGAGTTATATAAGAAATTTACGTTGCGGATGTGGATAGAAAGGTCGGTAGGGGAAGACCAAGGAGAGCATTCTTTGACTAAGATGCTGAAGTTCTCAAGAGAGGTCACGTCAAAAGTACATTTTACTGACGAGCTTATATGAAGAGAGTGATGAGTGTGGATGAAGCAAAGAAAGTGTGCTGAGATCGTAGCAAATGGTAATCTGTGGTCTCTGCCTACCCCTACGGGAAACAGGCGTAACGATATGGATGTATGTGTGTATTAATTATTTTTCCCTTTGGACGTGTAATTCCCTATAAATTTCTACGCAAACGAACACTATTATTTTTCCGATTTGTGTTTGCTGATCTTAGCAAAGAAAGTTCGATTGTCCATCTAAGTTGCACAATAGATTTTCTTTTCTGTTTCAGATCATAACAAAATTTGATTAACGAAGATTATTAATGGAGTCAGGCGTTACTTTGCGGAAATCCATTACTATGTGAACAGTTAGAAACTTTTCAGTGTAACGGTTGTCTTTCTTAGAGTTTACTATACCTTATTAATGGAGTTAGGCGTTATTTTGCGAAAATCCATCACTATGTGGACAGTCAAAAGTTTTACGTAGCTAAGATCCGCGACAAGCAAAACTATAACAGAAAATTAATAATGTGTGTTTTTCTGCTGGATGAAATTCCAAATAAATCCACTTCATCCAGCAGAACAACACACATTATTAATTTTCTGTTTCACATTTCTGTCACATTGTTTGATTTTCTGATTATTATTCAACGGTAGATTGTTTCCTAAGTGAAAAGAGCCGAAGCGGGTGACGGCCGGGACGTCGTCAAAGGCTGTCGCCCGAATAACGACGTCGGCATCGATCGGGTGACGCCCCGCCGTCACCTTAGCGCACAGTTTTAAACCTTGCATCGCGTACCCCACCCGGGCCCTCACGTGACCGCTACGAAACACACGAAGCCGCAATGCGAAGCACTATCACAATTTTACATAACTTTGTAGACGAGTGCCACCACTTTACTAATTAGCTAATAATAATAATATGAAGCCACTTTACTAATTAGCTAATAATAATACTATGACACCACTTTACTAATTACCTAATAATAATACTATGAAACCACTTTACTAATTAGCTAATAATAATAATATGAAACCACTTTACTAATTAGATAATAATAATACTATGAAACCACTTAACTAATTAGCTAATAATAATAATAATAAGATTTCTTTCCTTGGATCCATAATCCTTCGTGTGCTTGGTTTATCCCGACACGAAGGACTAATAACCCTAGTAATAATATTATTTTTATAGAGATTTTTTTATATTAATAATATTGTTATTATATGTGTAAATAAAGGATAATAATAATAATGTATTATATATCATACCGTGCATCAGCAGCTTGCCATTAAATATGACCTATGCGAGCAGGAGGTGCCTTATTATAAATACGATCCAAAGTCAGTTCTCGAAAACAGTCGTGCAACATTATACTGGGATCAATCCATTATCACGGATATCAGGCAGGATTGGCGACAATATACCGTGTTGCCAATAAGCCTGATATTGTGATAGTGGATCGAACAACACACGAGGCAATGATAGTTGATATTAGTGTTCCGCATGACGAGAATCTCATTAAAGCGGAAAAAAATAAACAAATAAAATACATAGACCTCGCGCGTGAGATTTCCGCCATGTAGCACGTCGATTCAACTGTCATTGTACCCATAGTGGTCTCTGTGAATGGACTTATCGGTAAAAATTTGGACGCCCATCTGACCAAGTTAGGTTTAGGTAAGTGGGTTAAATTCAAAATTCAAAAAGCAGCCATATTGTGCACGGCTTGGATCGTGAGGTTTCTCTCCTTGGATGCATAATCCTTCGTGTACTTGGTTTATCCCGCCACTAAGGATTAATAACCCTAATAATAGTATTATTTTTTTATATTAAAAATATTGTTATTAAGTGAGAAATATGTAAATAAAAGACATAATAATAATAATATATTTATTTAACAGACAACTCGGCTCCACTTATTACTTCACTCAAAAACTGTTAGTAAACTAAATCTAAAACGATGAATGGAGTCAGGCGTTACTTTGCGGAAATCCATTACTATGTGTACAGTTAGAACTTTTACTTAGCTAAGATCCCCGACAAGCATACAAAAACAGAAAAACAATAATGTGTGTTTTCTACACACAATGTGTTTCTTTAAACACAGTAGCTGCCTACGTGCACGCATCACGCCAACACATTGTATATACCCGATTGTGTATGTGTGTATTGGACGCTTCATGGATGGATAAAGGTTTGTGAGTCGCGTCAGCAACATGTTGTAGTAATAGCAGCATTTAATATTGCAATTAGTTTGAAATTTCAAAATACAGTTTTAAGTTTCCACTTTTGTCGGCAGTTCTCATGACACACGCTTTGGAGATGGTATAACCAACCCCCATATAAATAACATGCGATTCATTATCAAACGCAAGGTGCACAGCAGACTTTTCCTTTCGCGATCATAAATCCGGCAGCCACGCCTTTGTCTAATGAAAATTATAATTGATTCCCTCCCCGGCCAATCCGTCGAGGTTCGTGGACTAGGTTTGTTCTTCACAAGGCTCTTTCCACGTGCAGTGTTTTAAAATCATTGGTTTGTGATTTTTTTAATTCCTACTCTCTCCCTATATATCTCTATATCTTGTTCAAATTTTAAATCGTTAATAAAATACTTTTTATTCATCCACTCAAGTTCAAATACATTTTTTTTAAAACTATGTTAATATAGTTATTTTAAATATTTTGTTAATTAAATTTAATTAATAGGAATAAATACCGTCAGAGGATTTTTCCCGCCAAATTTTCATAATCTTATATTATTATAAGTTATACTGTTTAATTATGGTTGTTTATTATACATTATAATTCGATTAAGGCGTCTAAGTGAAGTGATATGAAAAAAATGCGTGTATCGTGACTTTTTAATTTGATCGAAAAAGTCCATAGAAGGTTTTGGTAGAATAGCCACCATTTTATCAAGACGTAACGTGATAAATTGACTTGTTATATTTCAAAAAGAGATTTCATGTTATCGTATTTTACTTGACACTGGCATAATAGTTATAACTAATTGCCATTAAAGAAAAGAAAAAAAAAATACTGTGAGTGGCAAAACGTTTAGATTTCTGGAAAAAAAAATAGGAATTGAGTTTAATTGTTTTTTTATATTAATTGATATGAGTTTAAAATCACTGGTCGAAGCTACGCTTCTTGTGTTGCTAATAATAGAATATTTTATTAACTGAAGCAGTTAATTTGTGCGATCAAGTAACTTTAAAAGAACCGGTTGGAAAATCCTCTAAAACTGTACCCACCTCAGGGTTGGGACTCCTCTTCTACACCTGCTGCTGTTTATATATTTTTACAACCCATATAAATATCCCAATGGAGGTTTCGTGAATTCTGGGGATCAGATATGACCCATCACGATTATCCAATTTAAATTAACCAATTTTCTTCAGGGCTTGCTAACGTGTAGGAGCGTTTCTCGCAGTTTCTACAAATGTTATCTACAAAGAACTGCGACGCAACAGTTTTTGTGATTTAAATATAGCATCTTCTTTGACGAAATTGCTGAAGTTCTCAAGAAAGGCCAGGTATAAAATCCTTAACCGACCAGCTTGTATGAAGAGTGTGATGAGAGTCGTTCAAGGAAAGAAAGTGTGCTGGGATCGTAGCAGATGGAGGTCTGGGTCTCTGTCTACCCCTACTGGAAACAGGCGTAATCATATGTATGTATGTTTCTTCTATAGTAAACAAAACATATCTTCCGTGTCCTTCCATGCCGACGGCGCGCCATAATGAATCGGGGAAGCCCCGCGGGACGCATCCGTTGTCCCGCCGTCCGTGTTGACCATCTATTAAACTTCCACCACTCAAATAGTTTTAGATTGATTACGTAGGTAGGTACTTTGAAAATTGATTAACAATGGCCCCGGATTGAATACCCCCGTTGGATTTCGGGGGTTTAAATCTCCCCCCAATGCTTTAGCCAACTGCCCCAACTCACCATTATACGTAGGTACTAAAATATTTACATCGTACCATAATATAAGAATACTTTTTGTATTGTTGTGTTATAAATAAAATATTATTATTTATTAGTATTTTATTGTATATTATAAAGAAAAGATAAATCTATAATATTTTTATGTGTTTACCATGTATTAACTATAGAAATAAACTATTTTTTGTAAAAATTATTATTGTACATGTAAAATACGGTTGTTGTTTAGTTACTCTGTTCTAAAGGTTGAAACCCTCCCCTCAAGTCTCCTTACCACCCCTAAGTTACGGCCTTGTATTCACATCTAGTTTTGCTAGCAGTGATTCATCATCATTAAACTATAGCTAGGCAAAACTAGAATCTACGAAACTTAGTGTTATCAAAATTGACAGCAAAATATTTAAAAAAATTGGAGGCAGTCGTGAGGACTGCCTATAGAAGTGAAAACTTAAAACTGTATTTTGAAATTTCAAACTAATTGTAATATTATATAATATTACAATCGAAAAAGAAAGTCTTGGCTACGTAATATCAGGGAGTGGACCGGCATAGCGAGTGCTCCAGAACTGCTGCACCTCGCGAAGGAGGAGGAAAGTTGTGCTGAATTGGCTGCCAACTTTTACAAATCGGAGAGGCACTCTTAGAAGAAGAAGATAAATGATATAAGTAAATAAAAATTGAAGTCTTAATAATATATATATATATATATATATATATATATATATATATATATATATATATATATATATATATATATATATATATATATATATATATTAAAATAATTAATTATCCAATAAAATTAACTAATAATATTTTGAATAAATAAATAATTTTAATAATATATACCTAAAGCATTAGCATGTTGCTGATAGATTTTTCCTACCCAAAGTCGTGTAACGCGAGCTACCAGAGCGTGGAAATTGTCAATTCAAAAAAAATATACGAAACCAAAGACAAAACGATTTCATGAAAATTAAATCAAAAATCATCTCATCAACCTCATATTTCTTTGGTATTTAATTGAATCTTTGAATATTATTTTATTTTATTACTATAATCTGAGTACCTTATTGTTTGGTCACCTCATCTTTATTACAGCGTAGTTCGCAAGTTATGGACCTCCTGTGAATCATTCCGTTAAATTGTAAACATGTTAGTGCCAACATTGTAAAGCTACACGCGTACAATATACATCAATAAGATGAAAAAAAAACAGACTTTTCCCGCCAACTTACATCAGTGACGTTGTGTTTTTATTTGATTTTTACAATCTTATATTATTAACTATCTTATATTATTTATTAAACAATATAGCTGTTTAATAATGGTGGTGTATTATACAATATAATTTGATTAAGGCGTAAAAGTGATATTAAATAAATGCGTGTATCTTGACTTAAGAAGATAGTGACGTAAGTCCATAGACAATTTTGGTACAATAGCCACCATTTTATTATGAGGTAACGTGACAAGCTGACTAGTTACATTTGAAAGGATTTCATATTATTGTTTCTTAATTGACACTGACATTATAGATATAACTAAAGATGAGAAAAAAACGATAATTGAAGCTACAATGCTAAGATAATGAGTTAATATTCGATCGTGACCGGACTAGATTAGTTCTTCGATTCACCCCAGGCGCGGCGCTGTCCTGCGGGGAAGGGAGCGGATGGTCGCCGCGGGCTTATGTATCACGATGTCTTTCTCCAGCACAATGGGCTCTGCGGCGTCCATCCGTCATTGGCGTACAAACTGCGTGCATTACTCCACGTCGCAGCGAAGTCATTACCGCGGCCAATCAGAGTGCTGCGCTCGCGCACCCCGTCGCGTTCTTTATAACGCGCGTGCGCACGAATATATCACACGTCAAAGCTGAAAAGGGGTTTTTACAACTATACCCCGTATTCGTCATCGTTACGTTCGGAGAGGAGAGGAGCAACAAGCGGCGTCGCGTGTACGGTGGCCACGCGTCCGGATTGTTTGCGGATATGTCCGGATATTTTAATGCTCGTCCGGAAAGCGACGACTAATGGCCCTCCGCTCCCAGAGTCAATGGTCGCGTAGTTGTTATGGATTGCGATTACGATCTGAGGTGTTTGTTTCGATTGTACAATTGACTTATTGATTTTAACCATACCTTTCCTGGTACGAGCGCTATCTAATATTCTATTAAGGGACTATCAATAAATTACGTCACACATTAAGGAAGGGAGAGGATCAACAAAGTGTGACATCGTGTGACCGAAGTGGTCAAATTCGTGACGTCAAATGTATAAATCTTAAGTAATAAAAACTTTTCACTTCTACTCCACCGGAAGACTTTAAAATAATATCAATTCTCTTAATAATTGAGAAAACGTGTAAATAATTTGTGTAAGTGCTGTATTAATTTAATAACTTTTTAATTTAAAATTGCAAAATGTATAACATCAGACCAGGGAAGTCATCTTGCCACATATTGTCACATAGACACATGTCTAGACAACAATATGTGGCAAGGACTGGGTCTCCCCCGTTTTATATTAAGGGCCATTCAAAAATCCCTTAATGTAATTTTGGAGTGGGCCTTAACATTAAAACATTGACAATCTTCTTGAAAAGAAATATTTTTATACTTAATCATAATTAAGAAGTATGTGTGGTGTAACTTTGAATGATAGAATTTGAAATGAAGATATAAGAGAACGATGTGGAGCAAAAGGTGTGGTGAAAATTTGAGAAAGGGATGCTTAGATGGTTTGGGCACATAGAAAAGATGAATGAAAGACGACTGGCAAAAGAAATTTACGTTGCGAATGGGGACGGAAGGGTCGGTAGGAGAAGACCACGGAAAACATACCTTGACCAAATGGCTGAAAGTTTTAAGAAAGGCCAGGTCAGGAGTACCCTTAACCGGCGGGCTTGCATGAGGAGAGTAATGAGTGTGGAGGAAGCAACGAAAGTATGACGAGATCGTAGCACATGCAGGTCTGTGGGCTCTGCCTACACCTACGGGAGATAGTCGTGATGATATGTATGTATGTTAATCATAAGTGTGACATACGATGTGTTTTAATAATATTATATATATGTAAGATATAAAAATTACAGGGATTATTATTAGAATTAGGGAAAAGTCCTATCATATGTTATTTAGTATCGCGTTTTGACGCTCGTTTTCGTTGCCGATGTAAAAATCAAATATTTATTTTTGTAAACATTTTTTTAATGTCCGGAATTCTATCCCGATTTTTTCATTTCCGCCATGGTTACCCCATTCGCATGGCGTCCGATAAATAATAAGACTAGCAACAGTTATTTATCGAGCCCGTGTCGGTGGGAGCTTCGTCTTTTTTTTTTTTCTTTAAATCGCGTTCAACTCTTGACACGGATTTGTGGAAATTGATGCGTGCGTTCATCCCGCACTGACCTACACACATTACGTCCCGTTGTGACTATTGTCGCACTTATGTCGTTTGAAATAAACGTCATAATTCCATGTATACGTTGACAATTTATTTCTCCTCATCCGACCGCCGCAATGAGATGGAATCGTTCGAGGTTATATATTCATGGGTAACAATAATATTCATGGGTATGCAGTTAACGACAAGGCTCATGGTGTATTCATGCGACATAAGAGCCGATCACACGACGACGTTTTCCCTGCGCCGTTACCGTCGCGTTATGGCAGATCGAAGATTTAACCCCTTGCTGTCGATGTTCCAGCGGCGGGGACATCGATCGATCGTTTGTTAGTGGTAGACCCACGCTGCAGACGAATACTTTGTCCAGAGTGGCATATTATTTGTTCGTAGCATGAATGAGCCGGCTCGCCCGGCGAAGTACCATACTCCCGCAGAAAACCGGCGTCTGACTGGCAGCTTGCTACCGCGCTTCGTACGGTGAGCGGCCTGAGTTCAGAAAAACCAACACCCTCCCCCCTCCCCCTCTCCCTTCC
>JASFAT010004399.1:0-21954 GCA_031353405.1 Baronia brevicornis
GATAATTCAGGTATGGAAATTAAGATACTAGTCCGTATTTTTGAGAAATGCGTAGAAGGTGTAGGAACTGCGAACAATCTGCAAAATTAAAAAAAAAACATATTGATATAAATAAAAATACAATTTATCAAACAAGTTGTAATTAAAATATATTGTACAAATTACACCACATACATAAACTATTTTATATTGAAAATACTTTCACTATATCCATAGTTTACAATTAATCTGAAGCTTATCATTATACAATCTGCTACTGGCTTCTACAATCTGATACTGGACATAGACCTCTCCTAAAATAGACCATCTAGTCATATCTTGAGCTCTGCGCATCGAGTTTCTGCCAACCACCCAACGCAAATCATCGTTACATCCTGCTAAGGAGTGTGCCACTAACATACGTTTGTTAAAATGCAGTCTGAATATAATGAACGAATAACGTCACTGAACACACAATAAAATAAAATAATTATGATAACATACTGAAACAAAAGTATTGTTGGAAAGCGGAATAAGCATTCCTGCTACCGGTACAATAGGTTTCTTTAACCTCTCCATATACAGAATTAGATGTTTTTGATTCCTCTCAGGGGTAATCAACCAGTCCATGGCATATGCTGAATCCATTAGTTTATCACTCTAGGTACATAAAATAATATTTGAATATCTAAAAAAACTATTACACTTAAAATTATTATTATTAATATTACTTATTAAAATTATTAATTAGTGCTTTGTAGTTATTACTTTATCGTGAATTGCAAAAACATCATACCTATTCATTAGAGCAATCTTATATTTCCGCACAATTTACAGCAGCGATTGAAATAAATCTAGCTTTAATTCTTTGTTTTATGAACAGATAATTTTAATAATTCGTCACATATACATTATGTATATAAAAAAGTTTTAGTTCACTTTAAAGTTTATTTTAAGTTACTGTAATATTATACATTATCTGGAAGTTATATTGTAGTAGGAAACACAACTGTATAATTATGTTTTCACAATTGGAAATGTTTTGAGATTTTATCTTCACATCATATGTATGTAAATATAATACTTACTGCATGTGTCAATTCGCTGCCATAAAAACAATATAAATATAATTCTGACAGCATGCATATTAAATATAAAATCATTGATAGGAATTCAATAGAAATTTTGTCAATCTGAAAAATAAATTATCGTAATGATATGTTTGCTTGAATTTTATATTTGAACTCATGTTCATTATTTCATGTATCATTTTGTGCTTATAAAAGATAAAACGGAAACCCCAGCTGAGGATTTGCGTAGATTGAAACGACAGAAAAGAATGTCGAAGAGCGCTGCCTTCTGCATTTGAGCTAGCAGTCTTTCATTAATATAATAATTTACCAGTATACCAAATCATTTAAGTTGAAAATTTTATATTTCTATTAATATAACGTATAAATATTTAATAGAAATTGGAGTGAATATTAAAATTGTGACTAGGTACTTTTTAAATTAATTCATTTTAGTATAAAAGAGCAGTAAAAGTGGCCATTTTAATTTTAGTTTAAGCATTTTACGTTGAATAGTAAATATAATATATACAATGATGTGTGGATCTATGCCTTATCAACTAAAATTCATTACACTTTTCATTTATAGATGCATAAAAAGTATAACGAAAAATCTTTCCGTTATAAGTTCTTTTTTAACTTTCTACCTGAGTTATGGATTTCTGAAAAGTTATTCCTGAGTCCATTCATGTTACCTGGTCAGCTCAAACTTACATCAACTAATCTATAAGCTGTAGTACATAATATCCACCCGCTACATAAAAACTGGAACAAAATGGCGCCACCATAGATATCTATAACTTTTTTATAAAAACTGAAAATTAGGTAATATTATTTTATATGTATATATGTTATTACTTTTATAATTATAATTAAAAATAATAAAAGTCCTTTGTGTTAAATATTCAACGTTGAAATTCAAAATCTTTATGTTTTATATTTACCCATAATAATAGACTTCTTTTTTGTTATCTCTGTATGCATCAAATATTACTAATTATTTGGCATTAAGAAATATTATTTTTGGACATTGACTGCTAATACGAAAAGTAGAAAAGTGAAACTTTAATTACTCAGACAATGACAATGATAGAAAATTTAAAATAAGACAAATATTTGATACCTGTAGTGGATATATTCGTTAATGTATCATTTATTTTTAAAAACTTTTTATTTGAATATATAAAAAAATTTCTTGACATTCGTAATTTTTAAAACTTGAAAGATATAGAACTGTTTGTTTTTCTTTATAATCTGTGATAATCCCTACGCTTGGCATGCACATTGGGGATCGTATATTAGTTATCATTATACAAGTAGACGCAGTAGTCCCCATAGTCGCCTCGTAAGACACCCGTGGATAGAAATGAAGTGGCCCTTTTCTATGCTGGGAACCACACAGTATAAAACTGTATATAATAAAATAAAAAAAAATAATGTATAAAACGAAATTTATAACTTTAAATAAATAATAAATTAATTTAATTTTAGGTGTATGAGTTTCAATTTGAATAATTCACCAGTTGTTAAATATGTAGTGTAGGTCCAGATATTATATATGGTATTTAAATGTATCCATAGATAATGTATTTTAAAGATAAAATCCAATTTTACAAAAAACTATATCAAATAGTTCTTAAAATAAAATTGTCAGTTTAAAATAATTTATTATTAATATATAATAGTTTCTAAAAAAAATAATATTTTATTACTCGATAATTTCCATGTGATGTTCATATATTTTCATAAAGTTCTTATTAAGAACGTCGATAAATAAAACTTTTGTAAGCCTTGATTCTTCCTTACATTTTGTAACCATATTTTCTAGTTCGTATCTAAAACAAAATGCTTTTCAAATAAATGAACATTAATGCTGCAATATTAACCGTTGGCGGCAAAAGTGAGTAATTACAATAAGCGTATTAAATACTATACATTATACTATGTCATACATTATATGTCATTTGTGTCTGACGTGATAATTATAAATTTTCTCGTTGTTTCGGAAAACGGAACTATATGGCGTCCCAGATTTTTGTTTGCGGATAACGGTGACCAAAAAAGGGACAGCCCCGTTCAAAACAGCACGTATGGTCACCTTAGTGATACTTTGTGTTCTTAATTTTTATAATATTGGTCAAAACATATACACGATTGCTATTGTGATATTTTGTGTAATTTTTTAACAGTCTATTTCTATCCCATTTTTGGGGATCGACCTGACAATTTTTAGTATAACGGTCAATTATTCAACATTATTTTCCAAGGCGCATTGGCAGGACATCTAAATTGAGACTAAACACCTGTAAGCCATATTACATATATACCATTAACTCCAAAAGCCGTAACTTAGCCACATAGGTCGTCGGTGTTCCTTAAAACTAAATTATAAACTAAGTTGTAATGTAATGATTCTAACAATGCATGAATAGAAAGAATACAGACAATAAAATACCTTAAAATATTAATTTGTGTGGTACATTGCTCAAAAAAGAACACAATCAAAACATCCAGCGTTGTGTTATTAAACGCCAACCATGAAGTCTGAATCCATACATATAGCAAAGCTATATAAAATCTGAAATAAATATTTTAGAAATAAACAGAAGAAATAAAAAAAATCTATAGGAGTATTTTGGCTCTAAATCTATAGGAGTATTGGCTCAGTAGCGGGGCCCTCCTCAGCCCTCCCGCGGAGTCAATGGTCGCAACTTCGATCCCTGCATCGGAATATATATATGTATGGATTTATACATATTTATTCCGAGTCTAGTAACCCCCCCCCCCTCCCGCATTTCCTTTCCTGCCCTTTCCTTTCTTCTCTATCCTTTTACCTTCCTCTGCACCAATCCACAGTCTGTCGAGCCAATGGACGCGTGGCTAGGGGCGAGCTTAGTCGCAAGCGTGCCGACCGTCTCGGAATCGGGTTCCGCGGGCACTATGGTGCCTTACCTCAGCATGCGGGGCTCTGCTGGGGCTAACCTCCATCCTTTTAATATACCTAATTTGAAAAATGACGGCGACGTGGTACGCCACCCGTCCCGTCCCACGAAGGCGAGAAGCAACTAATGGAGAGCCGTTTTGCTGCGATGAATGTGAGAAGAAGAATGGATGAAAGGAGGGATGGATCCTCGGATATATGATGGATATTCACGCCTATCTATATATAACCTATATATAATATAGGCGTGAATATATAAATATATATATATGTGTGTGTGTGTGTATGTATAGCCGAAGACACTACAGACATATCAGTTAATTACAATGGAAGGTTAAAGCAGTTTTGAGTAAGAGAAGACAGTGACGTGTGAGAGAAGACTTAAATTTGAACTTTTTATCGATTTTGTCAAGTATTTTACTGTTTTTTTTTTAAAAAACGAATTGTCAAATTCATGATCATTAAAACTTTGGGAGGGTCATTAAAGCTGATTTTGGGAGAATTCATAAAGTATCCAATATACTTCATAAATTTATTTTAAAAGAAATATGTACTATTTATCATACATATCAACTTTATCAATATACATATATATAATAGTAAAATAGACAAAATTATTAGACTGGTGTTTAAATTGTATTCAAAAATGAACCAAGTGGAAGTGCCAGCGTTTGTTATCACTAAAACATAAGAACTTAATTTGTGTTACGTATTTAATTGATTTCGTCTTTGCAACACTGTCAATTTAATAATTCAATACAAGTATAATAATATAATCATAATTATAAGTACATAAGTATCTTCTGTTATCAAACTTACTGTGGTTCTTCAGTTACGCTGAATGGAAACCATACTTTAAACTCAATGGTCCTTCCTTGCAAGAATAACATGTACGGATATACAACCCAAAGAAAGCAAGTGATAAGTGCTATTGTATTTGTTATGCGTAAAATAACTTTTGCTTCACGTGCAGTTTTTAAAAGAAATGTTTCATGAACTTTTTCTGATACATTGAATATTTTACCTGAAAAATTATTTTATAAATGAATTTCAATATTGAAATACGTATATCAATTTATTTCAGTTATATCTGGGTAATTTCGCAATTTAATTTGATTGAACTGCTGAAATTGATGTAAAGACAACCTAATTATTAGTATTTGAATACATAACGACAAAAAACAATAACGAATGTTATTTTAAAAATATTTCTACTTAGAATTAACTGTCATCGAATTAAATATTAAAAATGTTCTACTTTTTATGTCATGAATAATTTATAATCAATAATATTTTCTAAGCTATGCCTGCATGATACCTTAGTATATTTTCTTCAGTCATTCAGACTTTCATAAGAAATTATAGTTTATTTAGCTAACAAAATACGTGGTATACAACAATAAATGTATATACCTGCATCAGCTGTATATCTCCTTTTTTATTACATTATATTTTGTCCATGATAAAGTTTTGTAATACAATGTTATATTACTCAAATATTCAATTTATTCATTTTTTTTAATAAATAACTATTCATAAACTTTTGTTCAAATTTTACTAATTTATATTATAATAAACCTTACCTTGCATAATGTCAAGAAGATTCTGAACTTTGTCAGCTTGTACCATCATGATGATCTCTTTGTAAATAGAATCGAAATGAGTCAACAAGAGAAACATAGTTGCCATAACAGTATCTAAGTCATCACGTACCTAATACAAAAATATATGATTTGGAAGAATTTAAATTAATGATAAAGTTTTAAGTATTAAAAGTGTCATTAATGTTACGTACTTCATAAACTTTTATTATTTGCTGTATTGTAAATACAATTGTTAGAGTCAAAATAATACGCATGTACATATTATGAAGATATTTTTGAATCCGTGTCGATTCTGGATCTATTTGAAAATATCCTCCCCAACGTAAATTACGTAAATGAGGTTCTAAAGAGTAGTATGATAGTTTTTTGTCCATTATTTTAAAATTTGCCCCTTTATATTTTTATACTTTAATATTTTTAATGAAAGTCGCTTCTACTACGTAGAATTTACAATAACTAACAGTTATTGTGCAATATGATATTAACTTTATAAAAGACTGTTTACTGGAAATATGCCTCAAGACCTAACATTACTTTTAACATTAAAAGACGTTGCAGTTTGACAATTGAAACTTTAATTATACACCACGCTTTTCATTAGAAATAACAATATAAACGGTTTCTTGCTTTTAGTATGATTTCATGTCGTATTTATTTCGTTTTCAATTATATAATAAATGATTTGTCCATAGATAGGATTCTACTACAGAAAAATATTATAATAATAAAACTCCATTTACCGCTCTAGTATCAAAAATTAAACTTGATTGAAGTTACGACGCTTGGCTTCAGGCATTGGAGATAATTGTAAAACCATAAGCGCATGCTTTTAATTCCCTAAATATATTTATGAAAGCGGAAAATTGTGTTTAAGAAACATTGAACTGCCCTTACGTGTATAATATGCGTTTGTCTTTATATTTTTATGGAAGAGACAGGAAAAAGAGCTAGGGTTACCTATTGATAATCTAACACAACCGTTCAAAGACATTTACAATACTAAGGACACGGTAGATGAATTGCCTACCTTAGGGTAAGAATATGAATAATTCGAGGACAAAAATAAAGATAACGCGAAGCTAAGTGGGAAATAAGAGAAGCTTGAAAATGCTACCACTTAACGCTAATATTCTGTGAAACTAAGGTTCTAAAACAAATTATATTTCTTTATTTCTTTCGTCCATATCAATAATAGTTTGTAATCTATGCCTGAATAGTATATTGATCAATATGTAATCAACTAAGTATTTTAATAAAAGATGAAAAAATTATTTTATAGAGCAGATAAAGACATGAAAAAGTTATTTTATAGAGCAAAGATAAGTATGTAGATCAATATCAAATTATAATTTTTTTCCCTTAAGTAAATCTCGGTAATTTCTAAAGGAGGATTATACCTTTAACTTTTATGTAAACTGATTCAAAGAAAGTATGTATAAAGGTACAATTAACGCGTCACAACATACCAGTTTAATTCGTTTCTTGCCATAAATTATTTAATAGTTTATATTGATTCAGACATTACAACTGTTGTAAATTGTATGAGCAAATAATTTATGCTTATAATAAAGCGTATATTACGTACTCATAGTGGCTACAAAAAACTAATATTGGTAGTTTATGTTTTTGGTATTAATTACTTATTCTTTATTGTTGTGATAAATAATTTTCTTTTATTGCAAGCCTACAGATATTCATTTCAATTTTATGTATTCCATGGACTATTTTTACTGTCCCACGGAGTCAAAATCCATCCTTGAAAACCATTATAATTTGTTTAAATGCAATATTTTCATAGTAAGGAATATATTTGAGCTTTTGTAAGGCATACTGTGATAAAATTTTCATATCAAATTTAAATACAAGAAGATTTGACTCTATTTATTAGTATCATTGCCGGTCTCCTTAACAGTAAAAAAATTAAAGAACACATTAAATGAAAAGGACTGCAGATATTTTATAAAATACAGGTAGTATTCATGCTGGCATTGTATACGTATGCCACTACTTATCATATGTCAAGTAGGTACGCTAAAGAGGAGTAGTCACAAGAGTTTTGTTCCCATTACGTGAATTACGTAGATAATGAGCGCGTTTACGTGTACAACATTCGTTCAACTAGCTCATTAGCTCCACCAAATACTTAACATTCATTTCTTTCAAATACCACGTTGAAAAATACTCTCTATGTAGAGGAGAGCTTGTATTAATAAAAAGTTATACTTCGAAAAATATTTATTATATAGTTAATATAAAGGTTTTCAGCGCTATTATAAGAACTATCATGGACTTTTCCCGCGAATTCACATCAGTGACGTTGTGTTTTTATTTCACTTTCATAATCTAATATTATTATCAGTTATATTGTTTAATTATGGTGACATATTATGGAATATAGTTCATTTAAGGACTAATAAGTGAATTGATATGAAATAAATGTGTGTATCGTGATTTTTAAGTTGACTGAAAAAGTCCATAGAAGGTTTTGGTAGAATAGTCATCATTTTAGCAAGACGTAACGCGGCAAGCTGATTAGTGCATTTCAAGATACTTAATATTATTGTATTTTACTTGACACTGGCATAATAGTTATAGCTAATTGTAATTTAAATTAACGTTTTATTTATTGAAGGTCCAATTAGATTTATATCTCATTTTTCTGTCTCATTATCTCATCTCTATGTCTATCAAACTGCCACAAGTTCATGATGATTACTTTATGCTAAGAATCCTTTAAGATATTATACAATCTTAAAAAAATCTCAAATCTACTTTAATAAAAAAGAAATGGTCCAGCTGGTAAGGATTGCGCTCATGATTTAATGTCGTGGGTTAAATTCTACTATTGAACTATGGGTTTCAACTATAATTTCCTAGCACAAACACTTTTAGCTTATTTAGAATGGTTTACAAGAACTCTAATATCATAACGTTAGTCTTCTTAACAAATAGAAAATGGATATAAATTACACTATTACGTAATTTGATTTGACTTAGAGGAGTTAAAGGTATCGACTTGAGTAGATCAGAGGAAAACTTAGATCATGTGTATTTTACATGTTCATAATTCTAACGAAATGTATTTCGAGAATATTTGACGAAATCGTGACACCGAGCTCCCTGGGCCGGGAACATAATTTCACGGCACGTGAGCTATAAATAGGCTTATTACCCGTGTAGTTCACGTAAAGGGAACAAAGAGCTTGTGATGGTTGTTCCTCTTCGCTTTACTTTTGACCTTGTTATGTTAAAAAGCTGTGTTAAATAATAACATTGTTAACTTAAGCGGGCATTTACTTTGTCTGATAAAAATTGCGTAGACATTCCATTTAAAAAATGCTTTTGTTTTCATTCTTAATAGTAATTAATCAATAATACACACACACACACACACACACACATATATATATATATATATATATATATATATATATATATATATATATATATATATATATATATATATATATATATATATATATATATATATATATATATATATATATATATATATATATATATATATATATATATATATATATATAATCAAAGACGTTCAGAGAGCTGTAAAGAGGATACTCGATTCTTTAGTGGATATGATTAGAAATCAAGCACAAAACTCTTCTTTTAGATCAAAAAATCATCTACTTCTTAAAGTTGTAAACATTTTTAATTTTTGAAATAAATTGAAGTGAATTATTGAAAAAATATCTAAGTAAATATAATGAATGTTTGGTAGTTTGGTCACCTACGTAATTCTGTATTTACTGTTTCTTTCATGACTCCAAAACTTCACTACCCTATACTACTAAATGTCTAAAGAATCTTTCAGAGAAAATTAATGAAAGAAGCATAACAAAAATTAATATAATATTGTATGTAGGGAATTTTTTTTACACACATTATTCTTAGCAAATAACTTTTAAGTGCCTGTCGCAATCGCGACGTCGGGTTCAACGAGCTGCTAAAATGAATGTTACGGCACGTAAACTGTAAATAGGCTCATTACCTGCAAAATTCGATATAAAGGGAACAAAGCGCTTGTAACGTCATTTCTTCTCCACTTCGTTTTGAACCTGTCATAACAAAAATCATTTAAAAAAAGAAAGAGCATTTAAAAAAAGAGGCACTAATATTTTTAGCAAAATATTATCCCATTATTGTAACACAACAGTTTTGTTTAGTTTTGTTATTATTTCCAGCGTAAAATAGAGTCATTCCATTTCTTTTAAAAGTTATTGTACGAGGCACCTATGGAAATAAATTCCAGTATATGGACGGCAGCGTACACTCAAGTACTACTGCGATAATGCGAAACCAGTTCATCCACAGAAGAGAGAAGTGTGAGAATTATGGTACCTACCACTCCTCAATTTTGTGCGAAACCGATGTCCCGCAGTGGAATATTTAAGCAATATTTATGATTGCGTAGTTGTAGTTATATTGATGACAGAAAATGAAACCAATGGGAAAATCTATTTGATGTCAAACTTAACTACTATGTACTCGTACAATCATGACTAGTAGTAATATACACATAGGCATTTTGATCTCGATCTAAGCATTGAACCTTCCGTAAGCAAAAACCTTATTATTGGGCCATTTGGGTCGTCAGAGGCGTAATAGTCAAGACTCACATACCAGTATATAGAAAAATATAATAACATAAATTAGAGATCATCGCTTTATGGCGAGTTTCAGGTCATCCGACTAGTAGCCATTCTCGTAGTTGTGGATTGAAAGCGAAATTGGATGAGATTCTACCCCTTTTATTGTATGTATATCGTGAATTGTTAGTCTATGTTGGCTCTTTTTTACTTAGAGGGGTTTTTGTTAAGTTTACTAAAACTAACATTTTTTTTCTTTTTAAGAGACGAACAATGTTCTTTTTATTTAATTTTACTATATAATATTTTATATAATTCTTATAAACTACTCCAACTTAACTAATAATTCCTATGCTCGAAAATGGTTCATATCAATAGTCCTATGATAAATACGAATTCACGACTTCAGATCGTAACCCCAATCCTTACCAACTGTATTATTGCTTACTTATGCTCATTTCTGCTTAATTCCTTTTAATATTGATAAATTTTAATGTTCTTATGAACGTTTTCTTTTTATTGCACACATGAAATCTGTATGTAAATCAATGTTAACTAATAATATATCATTAATTTACAAATTAGGTTCCAAACATGATCAAAATTGTGTATTAATCGTTCTTACTCTGATGGCAACCTACAGATAAGAATAAACCTTGAATTAATAAACGAATAAAAATAATTTATAGCCATATAATTTTTATTTTATAATTACCGCTGGAGTAGACAACTGTTAGAGTGGATACCGGGTTTTGAAAAACGTAGTGTGAGACGACCTCGACCAGATGGTGTAACGATCCGCACAGGGCGACCGGCAGAAACTTAATGCTTGAAGTCGAAGATAGGGCTACGTGGCGTGTCTTTAAGGAAGCCTATATCCATTAGTGTCCTAGTGGACTCCCGCCAGTTTCTGTACACAAAGTTTCATTAATATGATTTGAAATAAAGAAGTTGTTTCAGTAGAATGTAAGATACTGTCAAATGTATTACACGTATGTTACACTGTACAACGTGTAACATACGCTAACGTTTTTTTTTATATGACATCTATAAATATAAGTCGCACTTTCCAGCGCGATCAATTGAGATCAATTAACGATACAAATCGTAATTATTGATATTTGCGTGTCTGAATATAATTTTTGATTTTACTTACTTTTTCGTAGTAGTAATAAAAGATTAAACTCATATAGAATATTTATTGTTTCCGTTTGTGCTTTAAAATAAAAAGGAAAGTTTTGAAAAATTATGGGTTGAAACCAAGTCATCGACACAGCCCTTCAAGTTAGCAAAATGAATTGGCAATGGGCTGGGTATGTTTGAAGTAGAATCGACAACGTCAGAATAGACGATTGCTGGAGTGGACACTGCGTCTTGGCAAACGCTGTCTGGAACATGCCCCGGCTAGATGGACCGGTGATGCGTGCAGAGTGGCTAGCAGAAACTGGGTGCGTGTAAACGAAGATCGGGTTAAGTGACGCATCTTTGGGGAGTCCTATGGTTAGCAATGGACTGCCGAAGGCTGTTATAATGATGATTAGAGATTATTAGAGAGGTTTAAATTATAAAATGAAAATAAATATTTAAAATTATGTATATAGATAATGTCTATAAAAATAATAACATGATTATTATTTGTACTTATATAGGTCCATAGAGATGTTTATACTTGTAAATAGTACCAAAAGTATAAAACATAAATAAATTTTTGATAATTACCATTAAGCAAAATATAACACGGTTAAATCCTTTCGCTATTTCTTCCTTTCCTTAACATTTCAATTACATTGGTGTAATGGGGGCCAAACGCGATCGCTTAAATCGATCGAAGAAGATATGGTGGCAATGGGAATACCTAGGCAATGGAGCCACGCTACCAAGAATATGGATGTATGGGGAAGAATTGTGGAGGCCAAAACTCATCCTGGGTTAAAAAGCCAGTGGAAGAAGATTATGAAGCCAAAATACGAGCAACTGTAAAAGCCTGTGTCCAGTAGTGCAGTCAAGTGATGATGATGATGATGATAATTAACGAGAAGGTTACACAATGAGGTTACCGAGCATAGGCCTCTTTCGATTTTTATAAGGTGTAGACCGTCACGGGGTTCAAATTCGGATTGACGTTTTCACATTTGAAAATGTGCTTTGACACGCAAGTTTTTTTCTACCACAGGGAGCGTGTTAAGACCATGTTTAAAGTCTTCAATGAAAGCCAATGAGTATAAAAATTCTTTTCAAAAACAATTAGGGACGTTAACTATTCTTCATCAAGTTTATAAACCTCTAAATTTCTGTTCGCAGGAAACTGATTTTCGTCACGCAACTGTGCAAGTTCATTGGCGGCAAAGTCTTAATATAATATTATCACAATTTTAGCTGTGGTTATTTTGTACTTTTTTTATTCGATTCGATGCTTTTCTTTCTTTTTACAATTTTAGCTGTGGTTACTTTTTGCCTTTTTATTCGATTCGATTCTTTTCTTTCTTTTTACTGCCTATGTATGTCCCACTGCGGGAGTTGGAGCCTGCCCATATCCGGAAAATGAATATTAGCCCACCAATCTTGTCCAAGGAGGATTAATGAAACATCCAGACTCGAAATACACCTATAGGCCATACATATACGATAGAAGATTTGCATTCACGAGGACTTATTCCAAATACAATTATTTCGTCACTGATCCAATTAGGTTGTTTTTTATTTACGTGGCATAAATTCTTATTACATAAATTTCAAGATATTTTTTTCAAATGTTCTCAAGAGTCGGATATCAATAAATTATTCTAAGTGACGAGAAGGCCCATTGAATATACAACATTATAATTCGCATACATTTGTTTTTAATATAAAGTAGATAATATATGTATACATATCTAGCTATCTTTCAATAATAGACACTTGAATATGATTTAATATTGCGTTGTCATCCTGTTCTAACCTATGATTTAAGTAATATTAAAATCATTTACAAAAATTTGTAATGAACAGATAAGCAAACAGACAGGAAAGGGAGTTGATAAAAGTTTTTTAATTATGAAAATAGATATGAATTTCTACACACAACAAACATTAAAACAACCGTATACATATATGTATGTGCTTCAATCATAATAATAACTACCTAGAACTGATTATAATTATTCAAAGAAAATTGTTTTGGAGCTGCTCAGACATTTAAACGTGAGAACGACTCGCGTATTAATTTGTAGAAACATGTGCTCATGTAATGGAAGCCTTAATGGGACTTGGTCGTGAAGGCGGTGCAGATGTAAGTGCAGGCGTAAAGTTATACTCATTCGTAGCTACTGTTCATACTATGTTTTAAACATACTATGTTGATGGTAAAAATAAAAAAAATACCTTGCTTTTATGAGTTAAAAAATAAACTATATCGGACAATAACTGACGCGTTTATTAGTAATGATTATTACAAAACTGTATTATGGATCAAAGAATTTTTTATTGTAGTGTGGGATAAATATGTTATATATTTTAATATAAATATTAAAATATATAACATATTTTTTAATATAAAATGTTATATTGTTCTTTTGTTTTTATTTTTAATTAATATATTTTTTTAATAGATTATTTAAAAAGATCTCCCTGCTTGAAATAAGCGTTAGCCTGAGGTGTTATTTATGTGTTTACATACTTATACATTATTCAAGGATACAACAACGATTATTAAATAACAACAATAAGATTAAATCATATTTGTTTTAATAAAAATATTTCAAAGACAACCTACTTAATCTACATACAAATATAGGTACAAATTTCAAGTGACTAAGCTTGAATAAGTTCGTTGATTTTGTTAGGGAGCAACGAGATACTGGTGGAAATCTTTTTAAGATTCACCTAGTTGATTTATTCTTATGGTAATTTTAACTCATTGTCACGCGACCTTCTGTCTTCACCCCGATAAAATGCAAATCAGAGCCTTCTATAGAGCAACTTAAAATATTTCCTCATTAAATTAATTTAAATTTAAAATTTACAAGTGAAATGATTATACATGAATTATAAATAACAATACAAATAATTAAAATACTTTTAAAATTTGCTATTTAAAAGAGAAAAATTAATATCAATAAAATTTCAAACCATAAAAATATAAATAGGATTTACAAAAAATTTGTCTATTAAATTGTTATATCGATTTTAAGAACATCTTTAATAATATACACTGTTTCAAGTTTTAAAAGTCACTAATACCATTTGCAGAAGCTTTATATTTATACATAATTGGATGAAATCCATACAAATGTAAGTAAATAATTAATAATGCACTGCTTATACATACAACGATCCCTCAACATACATACATACATATAATTCCACATTTTTATTACATTCCCGTGGGGGTAGGCAGATTATTATTACATTCACATTACATTTTTATTACATTCCCGTGGGGGTAGGCAGATTATTATTACATTCACATTACATTTTTATTACATTCCCGTGGGGGTGGGCAGTGACCATAGACCTCCCAGCACATATTTTTTGCTTCATCCACACTCACCAATCTCTTCATACATGCTCGTTGGTTAAGGGTTCTTTTGTTCTGGTCTTGCTTGAATAGTTTTGCGATTTGGTCAACATGTGTTCTCCTTGGTCTTTCACCCACCCACACACACACACACACACACACACACACACACACACACACCGACGCTTTCATCCACATCCACAACATAAATTTATTTTGTCAGTCCACTTTCATCTATCCTCTCTATGTACATGCCCTCAACATGCTGCCTTGAAACATATTTCCCATAGCCAAGCAAAGTATCACCAGTGCCCTTGGTATTTGCAGCAGCATGGGCGACGCTGTTTATTTCATCAGGTGACTTGCTTACAATCTTGTCTACTTATTCAATAAAGGGTGTGTTGTCCTATACGCATAAAAAGAAGCTTTGAAATTTAACATGAAATAAGAATTTCGCAATAAGAAAAATCCTTTCAATGAACGTTATAAGCTTGTATTTAGTACAATGTATCATCAAGAGGTATATAGACAGTATTTACTGAAATTATTTATCTCTCAGTCAAGTACCCTTAAGCTGATCATTGAACTGACGCGCTTCGTTGAGCAACTTTCACGTACTGATTGTAGAAGAATATTATAGTTTTTTTACCCATTCTAATAAGAGACTGCTGGAAATACTAATTGGTACAACCTTTCTAATTAGTATTAGTAGTCGTCTCTTATTACAATTTATTTGTTAGTTAGTATTTATTTGGCGACCTAAATGTGTCAGAGGCGAAATTACTATCATTGTAGTCAATGGTATTGGATGTTTCCTTTTTCACAACCCATATATGTATTGTACATATGTACAACAGCTGGAGGCGGGTCTCCACATTAATGAAGTAGCCAACCATTCATTAGCCAACCACACCAAGGCGGATTGGCAGGGCACACAGATGCGGGAATCGAGAACCTGTGACCATTGACTTCGAAAGTAGTAGCTACGCCACTATCTAATTGAATATTAATGGCCAGAAATGTCAGACCCTGTGCTCAACTGTGGGTCATACGTGGGCTGTACAAAAAAAGCATTATTGATTTAAATAGAATGGTTAACAAAAAAATGTAATAAAACACATTATACCATCCGTTTTAAGGCCAGGTATTTTTTGACATCTAAGTTGATGTTTTTGTGTCACCATATCACAACAAATTCAAACCAGTTTATAATTTTTTATAATAAAACACATTTAATTAAAGTAATACAAAATATTTACATTTTAGAAGAGAACTGAAAGTCGGAACACGTTCGCTTTTAATATCAGCCATTGTATTCAGGTACCCACTGATAACAAAATCGGCAAATCATTTCTCATCCACCTTACACAGTGACTTAAACAATATAATTTAGATGCTTCACGTGAGCACCCTCAACATAGAGCGCTCTACTGAATAAATATAAGCATAGCGCTCATTTAAAACCATGATTACAGTTATTACACTTACATATTTGTATACATTGTTTAAATATGCAATGTGTAATATACATAATGTTTTAAATTTATGTGCTAATGAGTTTTTATTGTATTAATGTAATCTCTAAAATAATTTATATAATTTTAAAATCTAAATAATATATTACTTTTTTTTCTTCTTCTTATGTCCTCGTCCTATGTCCCCGAGGTGGGGCACAGGGCGTCCACAGAGCTTCTCCGTTGGGATCGGTCTTGAGCGACGCGCTTCACTTCAGGCTACGTCAACCCGATAGATTTCATCTCGGATGAAGAGCAATACAACTTTTATCTGTTATAATATTAACAATATGTGACCGAATCAACATTTTTACTACCCTTAGCATTACTTATCTATATGTTCGCATTTCGAAATGGTCATAGATAACCAAAAAATTCATCCCCACTGCCTGGCAGTCCAGTATGGTACGTTTTTCCCGAAACTTCTTTCCACGCACCAATACCTTACGCAACCAGCCGTATTGTAACGAACGACATTGGAACCTTCAAAAAATGCGCCTACGCATTTCTCAAAAGTCCGCAATGCCTATGACACTTCAAATGTCTATGAGTGGCGTTGATTGGTTTCCATCAGATGACACGCTTGCTCGTTTGCCTTCCTTAAATAAATAAAATTATAAAATAGACACACAATACCGACACCTGAATTTCTTTATCTAATTTGTATTTTAACTTTTTTTTTCTTACTTTTTCTTTTGACTACCGATCTTAAAGTTTTAGTAAAATAATAAAATGAATAAGTAATCTGTCAATTTTTAAAATATGGCATTCATGAAGTTTAATTAATAAAAACGTAACCTTGTAATTCTCGTATATTTAGCTTTATTTTTACTAAAAACGTCAGTCTTATTAAGTTAAGAAAATAACTTCCGAAAATGTTTATTCATTTTGAATAGCACGTCTCTCAGTGGAAATTACCCAAATGAATTTTCTTTTGAATACCCCATCATTAGCATTGTACAGCTAATCTGCTCTTTTACTCTGTGACTGGCTGCAATAGAATTTAGCACAATTTTTTAGATTTTACATAAGCTAGGCTATTAAATTATTAAATTTTGTAAGCAAATAAAATGCTTGAGAAATTTAAACTTAAATGAATCAGATATTCTAAAATTGTCCATAATTTGTCTAATGACTCCTAAGCTTTTGAAGGGATAGCAATCTGTCGGCTTGAAGGTTATAATAAATTATAACAGTAATGAGACACGTTCTGTTAGTGAACTATTTCAATTAACCTTAGCTTTGCTGCGAATGGATATTCACTTTTATAGCATTGAGTTTTATTTAATTATTGAGAGAATTAAGCAAGTATATCGCCTGATGGTCAGTGACCACCACCTATTATAAATATATACCATATGACCAGTAAAGTTTTTAAAAAGAATATAAAATAATATATTCTTTTTAAAAACCGGAAGAGTAGCATAAAATAGAGTCATCCGATTTTTTCTTTCTACAAAGCAACTATGGGAGCAAATATTGAAAGAATGGCAACAGCGTTCATACCTAATCCAAATAAGTGGAGATTTACGGCAATTCCTACTTTTTTCAAGGAGCAGCATAGCATAGCATAGTATAGCAGTGAAATGTTAGGCTGTATTGAATAACGAATTAAAGGTAAAATTACTGGAGGAGCAATAGTTAGAAAAGATTAGAGCACACCACAACGTCTTATTTTCTTTTTATCGTCTTATATTATTAAACTTGTATTTTAATCGGAAAGAGTCGTATAAATACATCACTGGCTCGATATCAACACAAACAATCAGTTTCTTCTGTGTCAAAATTTTAGTGCTAATTTTTATTGTACTCAGGTTTTATTTATTTTTAAATTAGCTAACTAATTGAGTCGTAGGCCACGGGTTTGATTCCTGCATCGGATTAAATGTATATATGACTTATAGGTATTTATTCCGTTTTGGTGCTCCACCAATCTGCCTTGAATAAGCGTTGTCTTTTAAACGTCCAATCTTAAAGACTATGCCACACAGTGGGACATATATGGGGTGTAGAAAAAACACAAAAATAAATACTGTAGTTCATTATTCGTATTCACATTTATTAAAATTTTAAAAGATCTCTCAGCACTGCATACATTCTCTTTTGAATGACGCATCATTAGCGTTACACTACGGATGTGTTCACATTCTAGGATGTCCGTACTTATACTTATTTCATACATATTCTATATTTTTTTAAATCTGCATGGTTAACACGCATATATTTCGATTTATTATATATGTTTATTATATAGGAGTTATTATATCTGATTTATTATATATGTGATATATGAAGGTAGGAAAGCTAGATAGGTAGGTAGAAATATGTGTTAATCTACTTACAACAATACTTATAATAATAAATACAACTGTGATCGTCCATTATTGGCCACATTAAAAAATGAGTAGTTTAGCCATAATTTCGAGATGGCATAAAAAAATTTGCGAGCAGATTGATTATTATTACTAGCTACTACAGTCTTGGTGTTTACTTCCATAGCCTCTCGTAAAACACTCACAGGAACAGAGTAGATGCTAATTCTATGCCGGAAATTACATGGCTAATTTTGATCTGATGGTAAACTATTACAAGCATATAAAAAAAAATTCATACATAGTATTTAAATCTGCATTTATTTATTATTTGTACGTAAGTTTTATATTTTACATTTTCAAATCAAAATACCTCTGAAAATCGAACAAATGCCCAAAGGAGAAAAAGAAAAAGCAAAGAAAAGAGAAACATTAAACAACTTAGAGCAGCTTTAAATTGTAAAGCTCTTTAAATTTAATTATGAAATGCATAAGAGTTCAAAATACACAGAAGTATTCAAATAAACAGATTACCCGTAAAGCTATTTCGTTATATTTGTAAACGCTGCAATACTGGTGAATATATAAATATTATCCATTCCATCAGTTGCGTATATAATTAATTTCGATAATATATACATATATTGCTGAAATGTTTGATTAATAAATTTCAACATAAATATTCTTGTTATGGCGAAGTTCGTGAAATCGTGCTCGCGTACATGTTAATTGTATTTTATTGTTTAACAAATTTTTATAGAAAAGGTTATAAATTATCATTAAATGAAAAACTTTTTAGAATCATCATCATCAACAGCTTGCGGCAGTGTACCTACTCAGCAGTATCGGATCGGATCGGACTAGGTAACGGAACAGATGTAGCCTATGTCTGGACATCCTGGAGTCCGATCTTTGGGATCATGTGTCCCGTTTATACATTTTTTTTTGTGTACAACAAATGTACTTTTGTATCAATTCTAAAAGAGCAGATAATCGAATTATTTAACAGGTAAATGTAGATAAACATTAAAAATTAACTATACTGTTCAATCTAAAGACTGATGAATGACTACTTGCAAAATCTAATCTATGAAGGAGTGTAAGAATAATTTTTAAGCATTACGTTGCTGATTTGACTGTATCCCCAGGGAACGCTTGTATAAAGTACACGAAATTGCTAAGAAAAATGAGAACCATCATGAGTTTACTAAACTTGACTGTTTACTAAAGTTACATATTACGAATAGAAGTTTAATTGAATAAAAATAAACCATTAACAACTCTATTACTTCTTATTAAATTGAATGATAAAATGTAATGGCGACATAAAGGAAGCAGAAATAAAGAAGTTCTCCTTCTTTCTTTTATTATTGCGTTATATACGCAGGGATCCGGAGACTGAACTCTTTCCTTTCTTTCTCATGTAAAGTAGTGACGATATAAAGAAAGAAAGATGAGGAAGAAAGGAAAGAGTTCAGCTTCCGAATCCGTGCGTACGTAACGCAATAACAGAAAAATGCACGCTGATATTCTACAAGAATCGATTTGTATCCTAACGTGGCTTTACCCTTATTTTAAAATGGTCTTCGACTTTTGAAAAATGATAACAATTATGATATTAGTTTACTTTAATAGTCCACATATTCATTAAACTTTTAGTGCAAATTATAAAAATACAGAGTGAAGCAAAGATTTTACAGGCTTTAATTTATTAATGTAAAGTAAAAAATACAGTATATATTTGTTAAACGAGGAATACAAACCAACTTCCATTACGAAATAAGAACAAATTGTGTAATATTCTCTTTCAGTTCAACCATTAATATTTCACATAAGATATTTGCGGCTTTCAAAGCAGAAATGTTATGTTCTGTACGATCCCATCCGATACTGCTGAGTAGGTACACTGCCGCAAGCTTTTGATGATGGTGATTCTAAAAAATTTTTCATTTAATGATAATTTATAACCTTTTCTATAAAAATTTGTTAAACAATAAAATACAATTAACATGTATGCGAGCACGATTTCACGAACTCCGCCATAACAAGAATATATATGTTGAAATTTATTAATCAAACATTTCAGCAATATATGTATATATTATCGAAATCAATTATATACGCAACTGATGGAATGGATAATATTTATATGTTCACCAGTATTGCAGCATTTACAAATATAACGAAATAGCTTTACGGGTAATCTGTTTATTTGAATACTTCTGTGTATTTTGAACTCTTATGCATTTCATAATTAAATTTAAAGAGCTTTACAATTTAAAGCTGCTCTAAGTTGTTTAATGTTTCTCTTTTCTTTGCTTTTTCTTTTTCTCCTTTGGGCATTTGTTCGATTTTCAGAGGTATTTTGATTTGAAAATGTAAAATATAAAACTTACGTACAAATAGTAAATAAATGCATATTTAAATACTATGTATGAATTTATTTTTTTTTATATGCTTGTAATAGTTTACCATCAGATCAAAATTAGCCATGTAATTTCCGGCATAGAATTAGCATCTACTCTGTTCCTGTGAGTGTTTTACGAGAGGCTATGGAAGTAAACACCAAGACTGTAGTAGCTAGTAATAATAATCAATCTGCTCGCAAATTTTTTTATGCCATCTCGAAATTGTGGCTAAACTACTCATTTTTTAATGTGGCCAATAATGGACGCACAGTTGTATTTATTATTATAAGTATTGTTGTAAGTAGATTAACACATATTTCTACCTACCTATCTAAGCTTTCCTACCTTCATATATCACATATATAATAAATCAGATATAATAACTCCTATATAATAAACATATATAATAAATCGAAATATATGCGTGTTAACCATGCAGATTTAAAAAAATATAGAATATGTATGAAATAAGTATAAGTACGGACATCCTAGAATGTGAACACATCCGTAGTGTAACGCTAATGATGCGTCATTCAAAAGAGAATGTATGCAGTGCTGAGAGATCTTTTAAAATTTTAATAAATGTGAATACGAATAATGAACTACAGTATTTATTTTTGTGTTTTTTCTACACCCCATATATGTCCCACTGTTTGGCATAGTCTTTAAGATTGGACGTTTAAAAGACAACGCTTATTCAAGGCAGATTGGTGGAGCACCAAAACGGAATAAATACCTATAAGTCATATATACATTTAATCCGATGCAGGAATCAAACCCGTGGCCTACGACTCAATTAGTTAGCTAATTTAAAAATAAATAAAACCTGAGTACAATAAAAATTAGCACTAAAATTTTGACACAGAAGAAACTGATTGTTTGTGTTGATATCGAGCCAGTGATGTATTTATACGACTCTTTCCGATTAAAATACAAGTTTAATAATATAAGACGATAAAAAGAAAATAAGACGTTGTGGTGTGCTCTAATCTTTTCTAACTATTGCTCCTCCAGTAATTTTACC
>JASFAT010003722.1:0-16340 GCA_031353405.1 Baronia brevicornis
GAAACATGTGAAGCAATACATAGATATGTGAATTTTTATTTCGTTAGCATTGTCCCATTAAAGGCAAAATAAATATTTTCATCGTAATTAAGTTACATGTAAGTGGATGACGGTAAAAACTAGTGGTGCAATTAAAAAAAATAGAGATAAAATAGTTTAAGACAACTGTATTTGATCGTGTACCAATTAGGTATTATTAATAGTGTTTCAAAAATTTTTTAAATTAAATTAATTCTTTGTTTATGGCAACTATCAGAGAATTCCACCAGTGTCAAGTCATTTATGGGAGTGAAATAAACAGTAGTTTCAAACAGAAAAGGAAAGGGAAATACACGCATCGTAGTTACTTTCATAAAAATACTAGAGAAAAAAAACATTACAAGAAAAATGATACATAAAATGAAAGAAATAAAAGATTTAGAAGAATAGAACATTAAGACGTGAACAATAATAATAATTACTGAATGTATATGAATTTATCACAGAAATGATATATTACATAAAACAAAATTTGGACTAGGTACCTACAACAACCACAAGCGAATGTTATTGGCAACAATAAAATCACAATTTTAAAACAAGACCCATTTAGGATATCAGGGCGAGAAATACTTGATGGGAATACCTCATATATATAATATTATAAAATAACAAAGTTAATCCATTCGCATTTATAAACGGGACTATAAAGAATTCTTAGCTCGAATACAGGAGAATAAATATGACAAAACCAAATTCTATAATTAATGTTACTGATTTATTAGCTTTAGTAAAAAGGTAAATACCAAGGTATATTATAAATAATTGACTAGATGTCTTCATAATACTTCATAACATATGTATATAAATCATGAGAGAAGGTGTAGCAATGAATTAGAGAACCAGAACTAAAAGCATCTTTAGCCAATAGTATTTTTTTGAAAACGTGATGTTTTAATAATTATAACGTATGCATGGGCTTGTTATCATATTACGTGTACATTTACATATTACTTATTTAAAGTTGCGATAAAAGCGGATTTGCTGTGCAGTGGAAATGTACGCAAGAACTACTACTTGGGGCGCTGTCGACAAAGAAAGCAAGTTTTATTATACTTGTATCTATAGACATACTATAACTTTATACGTTAATTATATGCTTCTTCATTTTTTATCTTATGAAGTATTATAGCAATCACATGTATTATATAGAGTATTACATTACTTTATTAAAATAGTAGTACATTGTTGTCATTATTTGTCTAAAATAAAGTATTATAGTCTGGCGAGTCAAAAATTTTAATGAAAAAAATTATATAATATAATTATTTATCATTTAAGGCTATTTATGTAATGTAACATTTTATTTTTTGTTTTAATCGTGGCTATTACTTAAAATACAGTCGTTAATTAAAATATTATATATTCAGTTTTTTTTCATGTCCAGTAATATTATAAGTATTTTAGAATATAAAAGTCTTATTTTTTAAATATGTATGTTATTCAGTTTTCTAGTGTTGTGATATACGAGTCTTGTGTACCAAGGTTGCTCCAAAAATTGTTAGCCGCAAAGTAAATTTCTGTTTTTTGAAACTACTTTAAATTAATAGCTAATTTCATTACAAAACTCCTCGGAGAAAATCATTGGCCATTAATGTGTAGTTATTTTTTAACTATTTTTAATTTTTTCCACCAAAATAATGCGCTCACACATCTACTAGAACCATCGACTATGTGATATTTTCGGGGGTACAAATGTTACCTCATCCTCCATGCGATTTCTTTTTATTTCCCACGTCGAAAAAAATGCTTCGTGGGCGAAAATTTAACACCGTTCACGTGGCCGTCGAAGAATTTCGCGGTTTTTGAAAGTTGGTTCACCTGAATGCATAAGTACATAGAGATTAAAGGGGAATATTTTGAAAAGCTATTAAAAAACATTTTCATATTCCTACTATTTTTCACTTCACTGACAATTTTTGGAACAGTCCTCGAATGTGGATTATTATATTTTTCGTAAGTTACATATGTAAGAGTCTTTGGTTCGATAGTTATATAACATCGTAATACTCGTAAGGCAACAAAATTGCTTGCGAAATTCTCTCCAAGTTGCAACCACCTTATATCGCGTCTTGACCAAGCGATAGTTCCGCAACTTTAAGGATGAGATAATTTCACTTATAACGGGTGCCATATTAAGACCAGCCTGATCGTTGGAGTACTTTGCGAGCAATACTGGAGATAATTTAGTTCAACAATATTTATAATCTCTATAAATGACTTTAGATACAGGATTTACCAAACTAAAAGACCAGAATGAGTATTTTGTGACCGAACAAACCCCGATCGTCAAACTTGTTTTTGTTTAAGTTTCAAAAAAAATGAATTTCACTGAAGTTATTTAGTGTTACATATATGTTGCAGCTACGTACTTACAAAAAATAAAAACGACATATACTAATCTGTTAAAATGTGTTTTTTTTCGGCCTCTGGCGGGCTTAGTCTTAGCCATTATATTTATGGCAATACTTAAGTATGTAAAAGCCGGGGTTGGGCAGCAGAACTACCTATCGTAATATCTGACAACCTAATAATTAAGACATGTATATTTGAGAGGCTTATTTTTAGAATTATTTTATATAAATATTATATAATATTAGGATTATTTTATATAATTATTAAAGCAATTTTGAAAATCCAGGATTAGTTATAGAAAATCACTGCTCATAACTTTTATATGTTTAATTGAACAGAAACTTCGAATAAATTAATATTTTTGTTGTTATAAAAGTATGCTTTGAAATTTTAAAACCTTTTTGTGCCAGCGAAACATTTACTTTATTCTATTACATATTTAATCACTTTAGCATGTTTTAGGGAAAAACTGAAGCATAAAAATAAAAACGACAGAGATTGCTTACGGTATTTGCTCAATACTGTTAAAAGATTTGTATTTATATAAAAACTGTGTTTGTGATACTCTAAAACGACCGCTCCTTGACACGAGTTGTTAGACAAGATTTTTAAAGTGCGAAAGAGATGGCTTATAATTTAAAAAGAGACTAGCTATATGAAACTGGTCTTGGTAAATCTGAAGTTATGTTCAAAACGGGAATACAAGTACGTGCGTTTTTTGTCCTTTTGTTATATAGTATGTATAGCATAAGTGACAACCCCCTAGCTCAGTGGTTAGAGTAGGTACTTGACTTTTTAGCCAAGGGTTATAAGTTTATAATAGTTATAAAAATTTGTACAATGTTTAAATTCAAAACAAAAAGGTATTTTATAAACGATTTATTTTTCAGTTCTTTGGATGTGATTCGTGTGTATTTTATATGTCTGTTGCGTGTGGTTCTCGACATATTGGGTCATCCTATATCTTTCCGTTGGTATCGTATGAGTCGAGTATGTGAGCCATGGGCATCAGCGTCTACCTGTGTAGTAATATCAATGTAATATCTCTGGTCTACCCTCCAGGACGGACAAATTGGAAATAATTTTTTATTTTTACTTTTACTACATGAGTGACTGTCATGCGAATCAATTTATATGTGTTTTCCACTTACAATCAGTCTTGCATGTATCAACTGGAATTTTATAAATTTTAATAGAAATCAGTACATCTGAATGATAGATACTTTGGTGATAAAGTGAAGCAACTCTATCGCCGCATTTCCAATGATTGACAGTGTCGATAATAATCAAGTATGAAGCATGGTAGCATGAATGAAGGCAGTTAGTTAGTTTAGTTGCACGTACGCCGACTATTCGCGCGCTCGTCTGTGAGCAAGCGTGACGTGTTTAATAATTATGTTATAGCGCGCCAAGTTTTTAAAATCCAAACGTAAACAAGTGAACATCTTTCAAACTATATGAAACTGACAATTAAATCAAAATGGACGTAAAATCAACAGGGGTTTGTATTGTTCTTCTTTTTTGGCACCATTTGCTTGCGTGTATTTTGCAATTGCAATAATATTGTCCTTGTATATAATAGTACTGTACCCAACTGTATGTTATATTACAAACAAGAATTCTATTTATTAATCCTTTCGATTCAAATAAAACCGATTTCCTTGCGTGTACACTTAATAACCGATAAACAGCTGTGCGATTTATTTGCTTTTCTCATTCAATTAGAAGGTACATTTTATATCTAAATAACACCCTAAGTATTTCTGTACGACACTTCTATGAATAAGATCAAACAATTGTTAAATAATTAATTAACTCCGTTTAATTTATACATTTTCAAATAATCCGAAATAACTTTTGCGAATTGTGACGTTGGTGTGATTCTGTGTAATTGAATTTGTTCAATATTATATTTTTGAACTTCTTGTATGCCGAGAATTTTTTTCTCTTCATTTCTTGCTGTTGTGATCGGTACACATTAATTGGTATTTATCGACACGTCTTTTGAATACTGTTCATAGGTTTCGTATTAAATTGAGGTTGCCGCTTGATAAAAGTCCTTGTACGTATTTTCAAACGGTCTGAAGTAACATTTAAAATTGTAGTTAAACGACTTACTTGGTGTAATTGACTTTATCTAAGATGTGTTCTTAAAGTATAATATTTACTTTTTAAGTTGCAATCTATCAAAAGTCTGTCGTAGGTAGTTAGAAAGAGATTGATGTAAAAAAATAAGGCCATGTTTGCATTTCTAAAATTTTATCTATTTTTCTACTAACTTATCCATTGCATTTAGATATTTAAGCACATATGAACAGTAAAGATATATAAATTGTATTAGTTTTAATATAAACATCTCTTATTCACAATTTGTAGGTCTCTTATAGCAATTAAAAAAAATTAAATAACAGAAGAAATAATAAATTCCTGCCTTATACGATGCAGAATATTATTAGAAACTCTCTGTGTTTATTACACAGTACGAAGTGAAATATAATAAAATATGTCTTCAAATTTAATTTATAAGCTCCTAGATCAACCTCCTACGTGCTGCAATATATAAATTTTACTTTCAGTTATATATAAACTCATTTGCAAAAAAACGGACACCTTACAGTCATTGACTTTTCAATGGATAATATTAATATTTTTAGTATGTATATATTATCTTAGATGCCGAGAAATATCTTTTTTAGAATAATTTTATTGCTGAAATCCTAAAATCGGTGTTTTAGTCAATGTAAATACAGAAATCCGTGTGAAAATAGACATTTATATGGGTATAGTGAAATTAAGGCTAAGAGTATTTTTTGATACTTCAATAACAAAGACATTAAAAAAATGAATAACGAGTATGACCTCCTCTTGCAGCAATTACGGCATGTAATCGTCTTGGAATGCTTTCCACCAGGCTGGTGTCCTGTGAAATGTGTTGCCATTCAGCCGAGATTACACGTTTAAGCTCCTTGATGTTTTATTGAAGTGATTGGACAGATCGTACTCGCCTTTCTAAGAGGTCCCAGACGTTCTCAATGGGGTTATGGTCGGGGCTTTGCGTTGGCCAGCCCAAACGATGAATACCGACCTCTTGCATATAAGTATCTACGTCGTTAGAACAGTGGGCCCGAGTATTATCATCCATATAAATGGCATCTTCACCGATTACAGTCAGTGCGGGTTGTGCATGTTGTTACAAAGTATTTCTGTTATGTACCTTTGTGCATTTAGTGAGCCATTTTCAATGAATACTATTTGGATACGATAGCTGGAAGTTACGCCCGCACAAAACATAACAGACACCTCTCCACCATAAGGGGTAATTTCTTCAAAACACATGTCAGCATAGCGTTTCTCTGGTCTTTACACAACATTGGTCGGGTAACACTTGCCGACGACGATTATCACCATGCAGAAAAATTCGAGCCTCATCGGTGAAGGGTACGCTACTCCAGCTACTCCAGTTACTAGTTCTTTTGAGGTCTATGTAACTGAATTTGCGGTACCTACGTCACTAAATAACGGTCATCTCGTGGTTGTGTACAACCTTTTCTCCCAGAATTTTGCCTTCTTTGAAAGAACCTATCTCTTGGTGTAGAGGCCAGGTTCTTTGAACGGTTGAACGACTCACATTTAACCGCTGTGAGACTTAACATTGACTACACCTCTCTTGCAGCAGCGCTATGATTTTACTAGATCTTATTGCTTTTTCTGCCATTACAATAGACACAAAAATATCTGTTTTAAATCACAATAGGTCAGGATGATGTGACAAATATAAATTATTGTACTTAAAAGAACAAGAAGTTTGTTTTAGTTGCCCCACCTTCTAACAACAAACCCGCGAAAAGTAAGTAAAAAGTCACGTAAAAAAGGGAATATATTAAAAAAAAAAGCTTCGAATTTGGAATTAACTTTTTTCCCACACTCTTTATTCAGTGCCAGTAACATACTTTGGCTATTAAAACCTAGAAAAACGCCCGTTTTTTTGCAAAGGAGTGTATTATATTAAAATTTTTATGAATCTTATTTTGTCAAAATATTCAATTAACTTTGTAATTGTATAAATTTTACTTTGTTAAAATAATACGCTTCATGCAAGCAACAACTTATTATTAATAATATTAGAGTAAAGAGACGGTGATGTATATTGGTGCTACTGAAGTAAAGTTTTCACAAAAAACCAGATTAAACTTAATGAAACTTAATAAATGTCGTAACTTACTTACATTTATGTAAAACTAAACAAATTATATATCATATTGCGCAATTATTCGATACTTTCCGACGGTAAGTGAACGTGGTCTGCCGCTCTCTATTACGGACATGATGCTGACTATATCTATAAAAATGGAGAGCTATTTTGTTAGTTTCGCTAAAACTCAAAAACGGCTCAACCGATTTGAATACATTTTTTTTATGTTGTTCGCTCTAATACAGAGAAAGTTTACGAATAAAAAAATATAGGGAAAGCAAACAAAACGCTTGAAAAATGAAAAATTCTTGTTCTTCCTTTTACTTTCAATAGATGGCGTTCGTTGAATTTATATTGTATTGTTATACAAAAATGTCATTTCTTTTGTGCGATTTTGAAAAGTATTTCATATCTAAGTACTAACATACCAGGAGAAGATAAATACAGGGCAAAATTGTATGTGAAACGAAGTTCACCGGGTCATCTAGTCAAGAATAAAACTCACACAATGGATGACGGGCAATCCACCATGGTGCATTTTCTTCTAAACTTCTTTCTAAGCACCACTATCTATGGATCCAGCTACCTTCAGCGGTATTTCCTGTCCCGATTCGATATCAGAATCTTCAAAAAACTAGCCTTTGTACATATGTATGTCAAATTCCGGCCACGCTTCTGCTTGCTGCTTCTTTCTTAATGCCTACGATGTTACCGATATCTACGGGACGCGTTAATTGCTTTCCATTAGACAACACGCTTGCTCGAAGAATAAAAGAACAGACAGCCATTTTACTGTTGTAAAATACCTGGTACTGCTATCGTCAATCCATATGCTTGAGGCCTATGTCGCTCAGTGAACTACTATTGGCTATTGATTTAGTACACCTTTTTATAAGGCATTCTATACATTTTTAATTTGCCGAATAATAAAATTAAATCTGTATGAGCGGACTATACGAGCATACGGAGTAACGAAGCATTCGTCTTTGCCCTTTAAGTCTTGGTTGTGTTAAAAGAGTATGCGTAACATTCTCCCGTCGGTCGGTTTTGAATCGACAGAGTAATTATCTTTTTTTCTTCTCCTTTAACAGCTCAATGCATTTCTAGCGTTCTTTGATCTATCGCAACCTACTGTGGCATTGATCAAATTTTTTATTTTTTAATTTGAAGTGAGAGGATAGCTTGCTATAAAATTGCAGTACAGTTCTAGCTTAGATGTAAATTCTACTTGTATATGCAGGCCACGTCCTCATTGCACTAGCATAGCACTGTAGGCTCCAATTTGTCGATATTAAATCGCAAATATACTTAGCAAAGTACCCACGGCCTAAAATTATTTTATTTACACCAACTAGAAGGCTAGTGACTCTGGCTATTTTATTCAACTACTGGACTGGACTTTAGGCTTCAAAACCCTATGATTTCTCGAAGGAACATTCGTGCGAGGTTCGCTGTATTTGGAGACGAAATTCTGTGTGCCAATAATACACTGACAAAAAAAACTTCCACCTACAAAACGCGTGAAAGGCACCATATCTCGCATGAGGCGTTCAGATCATCGCCTTTTAAAAACTTCTCAAAAATCTACTTACCTAGGTGGCGGCTGCATTTTCATAAGTTTTCACAAGTTCATAAGTGCCGTCATCCACACTGTGTTTTCATACGGACCATATGAATTATAAATCACACCAAAAAATTATATTGACTCACATTTATGGCTTTATGGAGGATTACTGGTTTTTATTAGGATCATATTTAGGTAAAAAGTTAAAAAACATACACAATATTGTAATGAACAATATTTTTTAAAGAATAGAATCAACAATACGTATATATTTTAGAGCCGTTAAGAATTAATATTTATTCTACACGTGTAAATTAATTGCTGTTATTATCATACCACTATGTATTCATATATGTGCATTATATACTCCTACATAATATATATGTACGTGTATAGAGTTTTATGATGACTTCGTTGTTATATGTATGTTTCAGTCTGTTTATTTATTACATTAATTCTTTCAAACATTTAATGCAAATTAGTAAAAAGAGATTGACTTTCAGTGCCGCATTTAAAAAACGAATATTCATAAGGGGCCAAAATAATTTATCTTTTTGTTATTAATAGTATTCTAAAAAAGTCTTTAGAAAAATAATGAAAATCCAGATAAAAACGGACGTTAAAAAAATTACATTCACGGTACCGTGAAGTAAGCCTACGGGAACAGAACCTTCCGATTTGACATTGACATTTTACCAATAACATGGCGCCATATACTGGTAAAATTACGACATTTATTTACTTTTTATCGTCTCTCATGGATAAAATATTTAAAGAATTAATGATTAAATAAAGTCTAGATTAATTATTATAAAAAATTTAAACATTAAACTTGAAATTAATCCACAATTAAATCAAATAAGTAGTAACATTTAAATTGAAATAAAATGCAAATGAAAAGAAAACCTACACAATCATAATAAGTCTGCTTATAATTAAAAAGATTAAAGAAAAAAAAAAGATCTATAAAATGATCATTTTTACGAATGAGTTGCACAAAAATATTTACTATAAAAGCCTGAAGACCATCACATCACATCATCTACATTATTAGAGGATTGCGACGCTTTAATTTTGTCCTCTGCGTCCTGCAACCATTTCGGCACTAAAATATATATGACGCTAAACAGTAGTTTTCAATCGCACATACAAGACAAACCTTATCAGACATACGGCGTGCGACCGCTTAATGTACCTGAGGTTTCACGGTGCCGTGAGTTCGGCTTCCCTCCACGTCGTCGTGGCAAGGGCAACTACCTTAAATATGTCCAAAAAGTGACAAATTTTAAATCAAAAGTGATAGCTAGTGTTATTTGAACGAATGTTTTGTTTTTACTCAATATACGAGAAAGGAAATCATTGCCTCTAGATTGATTTTTTTCTTATATATTAACATAAAAACATCAGGTCCAGCGTCTGCTTATACCTCTCACCATCAATAGATTATGAGTTGATACGCTTTCTGTTTCCCATTAAATCAGTACGCAGGTACGAATATGTACATAAAAAATGTTTTAAAGTTATGCACGATAAATCACAAATTTAATATGGAGAATTAGTATCACTGCATCAATGGTACCTATTAGATATGACCTTAGATTATACTTGTTCAAAAATGAATTCATTGCCCTATTATATATCGATATGATGTAACAAAAAAATAATCAACAGTAACTTCCAAAAAAACATTGAAACTTTTTTAATTATTAAAACATTGGATATGTTGAAAAAAAGTTAATGTTTCAATTAACCGATGCAATGCAAACAACCAGTATCTAATGTTGTTTTTCCGGGAATCCCCTGTCTGACCTGTATAAAATATTTCATTGCTTTATACATTATTTTGAAATATTACTTTGTTCTATCAAAATGTATCCCTAATGATGTTAAATTTTAAAGACATTCATTATTCAATCATAAATAACAATCGGATTGGTCCAATGGCGAAGCTACCGCTTTTTTAGTTAATCTAGTTGGGATCGATTCCCACAGCAGGATTAATATATGAATGACTTACAGGTATCCTTCCTGCTTTGGACAAGTTTGGCGGATTAATGTCCATTCCTCCAGAAATGGAGACGCCCCACGCTCCGCAGCGTGACATATATGAGCTATATACATATATATAGTTATATCCAATAGACATCGCGCAAGGCATTTCGCCTAGCTCGATCTTCTGCCAGCTTCACTGCGCAGATCGTTGCTCCATGAGACTGGGCGGTGTTCCCCACTACGTTTGCAAACGCGATATGCATTCCAACACTCTCGGCTCCAACGATTACTATCAGTTGTCCGAAATTCACATATCGTCGGCCTGATTATCAAGATTCATAGGTCCATATGCGTAAATTTTACAAGAACAACAAAAAACTGACTTTCTAATTTGAAAATTAAAAAAAAACCATTCTTACTTTACTTACTTTACTACTTTATTCCATCGGATTCATTTTAAGGTTGATTATCCATTAAGTGGCATCGAACGTGAGGAAAGAAATTTTTTTGGAGTCATGAATTCTCAAAACTCATTTTGGAGTCATTTTAGGTCTTAACAACATACATTATAATATTACCAACATACGTACATATAGAACATATCAATCATCTAAAATATACATAAATAGATCAACAATCATGTTGACCTCAGATGCATTAGTATATGCTAACTTGCACCACAGAGTTGATAAGAGTTAGTACGTATATACATAAATACCGCTTTTGCATGATGAACCGTTCAACGAAAATATAGTAGATACAACATAAAATATCTAAAAAGAATATATTCGTATTAACATGTCTCATAGAATACTTAGATATATAATTTAGCAGCATTCAACTTTTTGTTTTGCCTATTTTACTGAATGATATGAAATACGTCAAGTTATATAATACATACCTAAGAAATATGTGATACAAATATAGTAAAGAATATATAAAGTGCACATACTTAGGACAGAATGCCTACAGTGACAGCACTCTTAAAGATAACGATATGTTTTTTCACTTTTCTTGGTGCTAAGCACTTCACATTACACAATTCTTTTTACTTATCTGTAAAGACATAAATGTATTGTAACAAAAATATACCATGTAGTTTATTGTTATACTGTTAGTATCCAAAAAGTATTCTTTATAGGCGAAAAGGAAAAAAGAAGAGTTGTGTCTTCTGATATACATATAAAATATATATTACCTAATTATAATTTTAATAAATTATATTCAAAGTTATAAAACATAATTTAATGATCATCGCCATCATCAGTTGCATAGAAACAAATGAATAAGTTAAGTGCATTTACTTAGACAACTTGGTTGGATTTAGTATAATTAGATGAGATGATTGTGTATATCATAATCACATACATTTTTCTAACAGCACACGGGTAAGGTTTTCCCTTAGTGTAACGTAGCATACAAACTAACTTTACAAATGAGCTTTTGAGTCTAGTTATTGTCTTAATGAGTCTAGTTAATCAGTCGGTGCAACTATGCGATCGAACGTGACGTCAGTAATAGGGTTGCCGCACTTTCACTGTCGTGGCTTTGTTTTGGCTTTGATAGGTCGTTCCAGGGTTTTACCATTAATTAGTGGCAGGAAATTGCACGATTGTGTTGTCAATAATTAATGTGGTGAGGATGATAATTGTTTTAACGGTGGTTAGTAAGAGGTTAAAAAATTTCTCAAAATATTCCCTATGACAAATTTAATTTAATACACAACTTATATATATATATATATATATATATATATATATATATATATATATATATATATATATATATATATATATATATATATATATATATACGTACTTAAGAGGGGCTGTTCATAAATTATGCCCTTTTGGTCCCCTCTTCCTCTTTATTTATGTAACACTTTCTGCGACCCCCCCTATAAATATCACGTCACAAAAGATCTCCACCCAAAGAACCATCCTTTGTACATGATACATTGCGATTAATAAAACACAAATATTGCCATTTTAAAATTTTATTTATCGAAATTATAAAGATTTTTAAATGCTCAGCATAATCTATAATTGGCAATGAATGAAAATATATACTTGGCGATGAATATTTTTCTTTATCCTCGAAACTGCCATTTATTTTATCTTCATGTAGTATCCACTTTTTGTTTTATTTCACATTTTTTGTACCAGCGCTTTCATCTCCTAATATACATAGTAGTAGACAAGCCGATAGGACTTAGCTTGGTGTAATCTATTTAAATGTTGTAATTAAGTTTTGTTAAATGAGTGACACGAGCAAAACATATTGAATTGTGTGATGAACTGCAAACTTAACGTTTCCTTACACCCATCCCCCTTGTCTATAAGACAATTCTTAATTTTTAGTTTATTATTAACTACTACGGTATTATTAATTATTATTTTGTACATTAAAATATTTGAACCACACACTATCACATAATAAATGCATTTCAGTTCTGACAAGAGAGTCAGTACTGACATGACTCTTCGAAATCAATTTATAAAAAGTATATATCACAATAAAAAAAAACATATTTTCAAAGTATGCCGCAACATGTAGGAGGTAAACTGTGTATGACAAGCAGATTGCCGATGCAAATTGGGATGTATCATGCATAACAAATACTTGTTTATGGTATGCCTAATACCACGCCGATGCAACGATTGCCTCCACAGAATTCAATTTCATAGCAGTGCGTTTGCCTTGACACACTCGGCGGAGACAATGAAAAAGTAGCCACGAAACACAAGTCAGAACGGTTTGCTATTGTAACAGTCACACAGACAAACATTTTTGGGTTTTTTGGCGAAACTAAAATATAATATTTATTAATTAAATATTATTTTATTAATTAAATATACTTTGTACATTATAAAGCCGAAAGATCATTTACTTCCTTATTCTATTTATTTAATTCTGCCTTGTAATTTTTAACAAAACGATTTTTTTTTTATTTCTGTTCAATGTTATTAATTTCATCATAGTTGTTCGAAGAACTGTGGAAAAAGTTATGCTTGAAGATTTCCTGGTGGTTATGATTTGAAATGAAAAAAATTACGAGAGGAACTTAGCCTGCTAATAATGAAATACTACTGCTAATAATAGTATGCAAAGGAAATTATAAATTTTATATATAAGATACAATTAAAATTCTTGTTTAATCGTTTTTTATTCTTTTATATGTGACTTTTGCGTATATATATATATATATATATATATATATATATATATATACGCAAAAGTACATATATATATATATATATATATATATATATATATATATATATATATATATATATATATATATATATATATATATATATATCGTTCGTTCGATTCGTATATATCGATCGTTTTTATCATAGATTTGTTATACGAATAAACATCCAGGTCAAGTAACGAACAGTAAGTGGGTATTGCAGAACATTGTCAATATAATGGATAAGGTATCTATAAAATAAGAGGTGTAGTGATAGTTCTATAAGTATTCTAGTATATCAGCTATAATCTCAACCCGATAAAAAGATTGTAAACCTATACCTATACCTATGCACTCAGAATGCACACGTTTCATACCGGAAAGGTTAACCATAATACGATCTTGCGCCTACTTATTTAAAATCTATTCTTATCCAATGATGTAAGTGATACGTTTCATTATTTATACAATACTATATTATATTAACTCTTTAAATATTTAAAGGAAAAAAATGTTACATCAAAATATTTTTTCTTTTAAATTTTGACATTCAAAGACTTCTTTATTCGAATTAAAAATCTGCTTTATGGGAAGGCAGACTGAATTTTAACGTTTTGAAAATTTTGGTCAAAATCTCATAAAATATAATTATATTAAATAAATTGTAACAAACCAATTTAATACCATATCATTTAACAAAAATAATAATGTTATACTGTAACCAAAAACAACCTAATAAAAAAACGTACGTACTTTAGGTCTACATACGATATATTACTATTTCAGATATATGTTGATAGAAAAATTTTGCGCGGCTGTAATATTACGTATAGTAATACTCTTAGTACGAGCATGTATTGTAATATTACAATTACATAAAATCTAAATCATGCAAGTTACCTTTGGAGTGGGAGGTAAAGTTTATTAACGATAAGAACAGGAATTTCATCTTTGTTATTTTTTTTGCAATTAATATAATATAAAAATATATTCTTTTATCTATGATGTTGTGTGCATAAGAACACAAATTAAATAATAAAAAGATTAGGTGATATACATTAATTTTGAGCTCGGAATATTTTTCTATCTATAAGGAAATTATATTGGGATAACGCTATTATGTTATAATTTTCTTGTTTATAGGTTAAACATGTTTTTGCCTTGGGTTGCTAGCATTACTTTCATATCTGTATTTTTTTTAAATAATATTATGTTTTATAAAACAGTTATACATATATCATGTGTATTTTTAAGATGTCTTTTATTTATAATTATTGCATGTTGAGAGAAGTGTATCTAGAATTTTTATCCTTAAACTTAAATATTAATCAGTATGTTGTCGATCTATGTACCGTTCAGTAAATTACACACAAACAACTTATATACATATGTAATTTATTCAAACTTTTTCGTGCCATTTGAAATATGTTTTTAATACAACACCCAAAAAAATACCCAAACAATGCTTACATGAATATCGAGATGACATAAGCATTCCGCAACGAATCGCGATGTCATTGAACTACAAAGCTTACACTAAAAAATTTCGCGTTATAAAGAATTCCAAATACTGCATCGGGCCCAACACTATACTCACTTTTATGTTAAGGAAATAAAGATACCTTAAAAGTTTTACATGAATTAACTCAGTGCCCAATGTTCTCCAGACAGCTTTATATTGTAGTAGAGTGTACTCTAGATAAGTTACATGTTATATGCACTGCACGGGCCCATATTCCTTATCGGGAAATGAGGGCTTCGGTGTGGTAAACGTTTGTTTTTATGGTGACTATTTTGGCGTTTTTTTGATATTTTTTTATTAACAACGTTTTCAAGGTGAAACACAACAATTCCTGAATTAATCAAATAGAAGTTTAAGTTCATTTATTTCTTCTTCTCTTTTGTTAACTATCGATATAATTTACGTAAGAGAAGAAAAAAATATTTTAGTGAATATTTTGAGGCATTATTCAATCTCCTTACAACCGCCCAGTTCCACTTCCTCCAATAAGATGATTTTTGCTAAAAAGATGCATAAAATATGCTAATTTAAAATCAAATCCTACCTACAGGGTGACTTTGAAAACATCAGAGTGCGTTTTAAAACTGACTGTACATACGAGTATAACAAAGTACATACATATAACTTAAAATGACAACATTTAAAAGTGTTTCACGATTTTTTAAGGTGACGAGGTGTTCTTTTTTTTAAGAGAATTCAATCAAGTTATTGCTAGTTCGTCACTCACAAAAATCATAAAATAAATAAATGAGTATAAATGCAAAAACTTCATATTAATGATATGAAATATTAATAATATATAATTATTATTTGGATTTTAAAGTATTTAAATCAATCCCAAGTAAAAAGACATATTTTTTAATTTAAGTGAAAAATGTATCTTGACTTAATGTTTTATCCCACTATAGCCTTTTCGGATTATTATTTTAAATATTTAGCAAAATATGTTTTATAATTGATATGTCACTTTTAAAATATGAAACGTTTGTAATCATTTGTTCAGTTGAAAATTTATTGACAAATATCTTTCTCAACCGCGCAGTACAATGATTTATTTATTAATACTTTCCAAACTTGTTTTATTTAGCCTTACGTACAAAGTTGCAAAATAATGCTTTAAAGTTTTTAATTGTTATTTTGATATTTTTCGTTCTTGAAACGATTGTCACGGATGACTTATTGGAAAACGACGCAGTATAAATTCGCTGCGCAATTTTATTGATCCGTTCCAGAGAAAGTAGAAATCCCGTTATTCAGTTGTTTGTCTATATACAATATATTTATAAGTATGAGCACTTTCACATTTTAATCGTAAATGTACGGAGATCAGGATAAAAATCATAATGTTAGGAAACAAGACAAACAACGCAGACCTTTTTTCGTACACTTAAGTAAAACATTACGTTTAAGGATACTTTATATTTTTTAAGCCCACATGTACATACATACGTCTCACTATTGGGAACAGGCTTCCTCGTTT